>NNCF01141962.1:41561-53566 GCA_002313205.1 Laupala kohalensis
GGGATGGTCCCTTGTTTGCATTCGAAGAGTAAATTAGTTTATTGTTCTCCGCGTGGTCATACGCAGTTTGTAACGTCATTTTTTAACAATAAAATTTATTATTTATTTATTTATTTATTATTAATTTATTATTTTTATTATTTATTCATCTTAACATGGACGAAAATGAAGTTGACGAGATAGACTACAAGAATTAACTTGCTAAGGGACGAGATTTGATTTTGGCGAAAAGAATTTTAAATTTTAGTTAAATATCTTCGACATATGTTCGGGATTGTGTAATTCAATACACGCCATCTCAAAAAGTTGGACTTCATTTAAAAATTTGTGAAAATTTCTTAATATCTCACGAAGTATTGGAAGTATAGAAAAAAAGGAAAACGTGCCAACCTTTCTCACTCAAGGTGGAATTAGTTCGGAAACAAAATATTGAACATTGTAATAGCAAGTATAAACATACTTTCTGTTAAAATAATGAATTTTTAAGACATAATTAGTTTGCATGTACAATCTTCAAGTACATAATTGAGGAAATCATCATAATAACGTGGCAAGTTACTCACTTCGAAATATCATTTTTGTGTGTTTAATAATTTTAATTCGTCGCCTTGCCTTTCACTCAAATGTTTGTACAACAACAATATTATTTGTATAACATTTAAAATAATTACATGTATTCAATTTGTACAGAAGGTTACGTGCTCGACAATCGTGCTACGTATCACAACGCCCAATGTCTCATGTAGGCTTCGTGCCGTCTTGTTGATTCAGAGAGTATTTATATCGATTCCTCTCGTAGACAACGCAAAAGCAGAAAATTTCCTCTTCAAAAATTTACCCTCTTTCTCACTTTTTCCCAAAATTGCAAATCAAATCTTTTTTTTTTAATTTCTATTCCTCTCATTGGCATTGAGGAATGAAAATGTAATGAATGTTGCTAAAATGCCAATTTTATCCCAAAAATTTGCAACAAAAATATGTTTTTATTTGAGTAGGAATATTCAAAATAACCAATAATAATACAATGAATTTATTCCTTTAAAAAAATGAACAATAAATTTTCAAGATATTTATTGGAATATACGTTAGCCGCAATTGTTAGTATACGCAGCTAACTGCAGCAAAACACATGTATTTTATCAAAACAATATCAGGATCGAGCGCACTCTAAACTAATGGAACCAGAAGTGGTGGTATCATCTTGTTCCAGAGAGCAACTAGAATTATTTAATATGTTAGTGGGTATTAGTTGTGCAAAATTGATTTTGAAACGATTTTATATTTTTAATATTGTAAATAACGACCTTCATCCTCGAATTGTAAACATCCTCCATCATCTCATTAAAATTGAAAAATGTATTATAGTCAATGTATATATCGTTTCTTTCATTTTCCCATCAATTAATTTTCGTGTAACGATGCATTTACACAAGTTTGAGACCTACATGATTGCTAAACCACTTTAAACCGCCACCAAAGCTTTTCGTCAATGTTGAAAGAAAGAGAAGTTTATCGTATTTCAAGAGGCCTTTACTGAAGATGAGATTATCACATCGTAACATAGTGACCTTGTTCTTCCTCCAAGTCGTGTGTATAAAAGAGCTTCTTCTCCATTTGGTCTTCACTCTTCTGTCTTCAACTGTCAGAAGCACTCTGCTCATAATGAAGCTCCTGGTGAGTATTTGCTACCTCATTATCAATGTTTGTTTCGTAGATTTTTAAAATTTTAATTACTTTCAAGGTTATTTAAAACTAAGGAGATAACTTGCTAACATGTAACTAGAAAATATAACAACAATTTTTGTTATCAAAATTGCCATTATTTCCAATCTTTTTACTTGCGTATACTTTCACTAGGTGCTTCGTCATGTGTTTTCCATTATTTGAAGAGTAAAGTGTTTTTTTTTATTTCAAAGATACAAAAGAAAACATTAACCACTCTTCGTAGCAAGGGTGTAGCCAAGGGGCACATGCCCCCCTTCCTGAATACTCAGAAATCACCTTCTCGAAAATAAAATATGTATAAGAGGTGATATTGCCGCTACTTCAGCATTTTGTCAGATTACCATCTGCAATATACGCTTGTTGACAAATATCTGAACTAACTTCACGAGTTCTAGAATCTTTGATAGGGGTGGGTGTCAAGTTTTAACCCTCTTCTTGCAGAAAAGATATGATATCCTACTTTATTATGGCGACTAAAAATAACAGGTATATCAGAGTATAAAAAATTATTACGTTCTGCGTGATAATTTATCTGATAATGGAGCAATTATTGAAATTTCAAATCACTTATCTTTTGTAAGAAACGTAAAGTTTACTTCCCCTTTTCATCAAGGAAGGTCTTTCAGCGAAAGGTCCTGACCCTCACCCTCTCACCAAACTTGTGCTTTTTAGTATTTTTTTTGTATTAATTCCAAACACGGATGTTTGGAATTAATATTAATTCCAATCTCGATGACAAATTCCAAATGTTCGAGAGTTTATGCTTGAAACTTTGTCGAATGATGTCCCCGGATACAGAAATACATGTGCGTCATCAGGATAAACCAACTGGGCGAGGGTCATTCCACGTCAAATCAACATTAAGTCTAAACCTCTCTTTCTCATATTTTTATAAAATTTGTTAGGGAGAAAGCCGTCATATGGACCAGCACTGTGCGTAATTACAATATGAATTTGATTTAGAATATTTAAAACTGTTTTCAGTTCACTTGATAAACTGTTTTGTAGAGTTACTTGATATTTGATTGGAGCTATAGAGATATAAATTGAACAGGTATTTTGAATAAATAACTAAACGTTTTTGAAAAAACATTAAAAAATAATGTTAAATTATTGGGTACTAATATGTCTAAGTTTGTATATTGTGTATAACTGTAAAATTGTGCTTATATCTACAGCATACGAGTTTGAAAACTTTTTCAAGTTTATCTCTCTTTTGAGTAGTCTCAGATTGTTTACATTTTTTTCAAAAGTGTTAAAACCTAATGAAAGAGTTTTAATTAAGATAATTAGTTTTCGAAATAAAACGTTACTCTCAACAAGTTGTGCAAAATTTTCTTAACTTTTTATTGTATATATTATTGTTTTTATCATTTATCTGTATATTTAGAGCCATAATTCATGTCATCCTCTATTATTCGCTTTAATTTTCCGGTTTTATGCTTCTATCCAAGTAGGCTCAACAATATTTTTTATCTATTACTCTTAAATTGACATGTCGTTAAATGCTTTGTTTTGATCGGTTGGCCTAAGTGGTATTATTTTCATTTAATTATTACCCTATTTAGAAATGTTAACGCACAGACACCGGGGAAACCCATATTACTGAAATATTAAGTATACATTTTTATACGTTATATGTTTAAATTATGTTATATATTATGTTTAAAAATAAAGACTCGCCCGCCTTACACGTCCAATTTACGGACCATTTGCGCCCAATAACTGTTCAAGAAATAGACGATCGGACGAGGTATGGATGAGTTGTCTCACAACGTCGCAACTAACAACTAACCTCAACTCAGCTTCTAATTCCCTGAACATATAAACTGACCTCATTGATATTCGAATGATAGGTTAAATACAGTACTTTGTTCAATATGATTAATTTACGAAATTCAACTAAGCAGAAAATACCTCAATAGAACAAATAAACGCACACTACTACGCAACCGACTCGAGAGAACTCTGACACCAAAACTAGTAGTAAGCAGAGATGCCACTAGGAGTGCTAGTCAATTTGTACGAGTCGTGCTGAAAAATAGAGAATGCTTGAAAATTTCCATACAATCTGCCTCCAGTCTGGTGTGTATCGCACGAAACTACGTAAAATGGAATATGCACTGCGGCAAACCACTTCAGGTATTAACCCACGTCATCAGCATGCTATGAATTGTGAATTCACTTTTCACTTTATCTCCATTCACTTCATGTACGAACATTATTTAACAGTAAGCAATTTGTAACTGTTTTTTTACAGTAAATTTATTATTATTATTATACCAATATTATATGTCTTCCAAAAATACAAAAAGATGCTGTGTTTTACTTTTTGGAGGTCAGATTTTATGTTTCTTACGTGGAACGTATTTTTATTTAATTAATGTCTAAATTATGTTTACCTTTTACTTCTATAGGCTGTAGTTCTCGCTTGTGCCGTGCTGGCCGTAACTATTGACGCTGCTGATGAACAGAAAGGAGCAGGATCTAATGGTGTATTCGGATACGACAATCCTGCCGCATACAATGCCTACCAGGGCGCTCATAACGCCTTCCGGAGCGCTCACTCTGCCTATCCAGGTGCTCATGGTGCCTATAGTCAGTACCACGGCAACAACGGCTGCGCAGGAACCTACAATGGCTACAATGGCTACAATGCCTACCCCGGTGCCTACGGATACAACAACTACAATGGTTACTCTGGCTCTTCTAGCGGATATCCTGGCAACCAAGCTTCACGCTCATTTTATTAAAACTTGTTAAATTTCCAAAATTTTCAAATTTTCATTTTCTTGTGTTGCTTTCTGGGTCTCTTCTCTAAATATATGTGTAGGAACACTATTCCTACATATATCCTACATATAGTACATACCTTCGTACTAATAACTTCGTACTACATACTGAAAGCTCCCCNCCTTTTAATGCCTTCGGCCTATCACATTATTCCTTCTCATCATTTTATGCCAAATCACTTAAATTTGCCAAACAAAAACCATATTTTCCCATTTGGAGATAATTTCTTTCACAATTTTGAAAGTACAGAAAAATTATTTATCTGAACATATTGGTTATAGGAATTTCGTGGTAACACTGCATGCATCTTCCAGTTTGCCTGGTCAGATTTCTTATCAAGTATGTTCTCTACTTCAAAGGTAACTTGAAACAAAATTACTGACATTGATTCAAGATTTTTCTGAAATAAAATCTTTGTATTTGTTTCCGTCAGCAATGTCTGAAATTATAATTTGCCGATACCTCTGAATTTAAAATCTTTCTCATACTGATAATTCCCTTTACTGGTTTGTCATTCAAATATTATTTAATTGACTTCGAAATTGAATTATAACAAAATATATTTCATTTCTTTTATTAAA
The DNA here is from genome assembly GCA_002313205.1 of Laupala kohalensis. Lineage (NCBI taxonomy): Eukaryota > Metazoa > Arthropoda > Insecta > Orthoptera > Trigonidiidae > Laupala > Laupala kohalensis. The sequence continues at coordinate 46,661 of NNCF01141962.1, forward strand.
ACGTACAGTTTGCAGTATTTTGAGAAACAGTATTACAATAAATGGTTATTTTGTATCGAGGAAGATACGTCTTTTCTTAGCTCCCAAAGAGCGTCTACATTGCCTAGAACCTCGTTCTTTTAAAAGAAGTTCCGTCCGAAAGAATAATTATTGTTCACATCTAAATGAACATTATATATACAAGCAAAATGGGAATGTGAACATTATATTTTGGTTCCTTAAAATTGAGATAATGTTAAATATGTAGAGAAATAAATATTAATTGAAAGGTCCGAGCACTCTACATTTGTGTGCTATATTTGAGAACGTTTTTATTTTAAATCTAGAATTCTTCTAGAGTAAATTATTTTCAGCGTCTTTAATTAATTAATTGCTGCAATCTATGTGTGATATCTGAAGGCAGTCTTTGACGTTTAAACACAATTATTGTAAACATTACAAGTCATATATAAAAATGTTGGATTGTACTCTTCTTTGAATCACGAGCTACGAGCTCTGCTATTTTTAAATTCAGTATGGGTATATTAATCACCTTAAATGTGTATAACAAAATGAGGTGTCTGGCCGTTCATTATTTCAATGATGATGGTGAAAATGATACCGTGTGAATGTACCTTAGGAAAACGGTTAATATATCGTTTGAAAAAAGTTCTGAACTAATCAGAAACGCTATCATAAGCATTTAATGCTGCATATTTGGTGGGGAAATTGATGCCAAATCCGTTAATGTTCATTCCTCGAAAGTCGAAGAGTGGAATCAAATGAATAAATTCTCGAAATTTTGAAATAGTCTCTAATCCGAAAAAAAAGTGCCGGAAAAGAGGAAAGAGTTTTAATGATAATATGTGAGGAATCTTTTGCAAAGAATGACAAGTCGCTGTGAAGTATGGAAATTGTTTTATTTAATCATTCCTGAATGTGTTTCGCCGTGACGATGCTGTATTTAATATTACGTAGCGATAGTAGTGTGCCGAACAAAAAACCTGTACATGTGTAAAACTGTATATGCTGTAAAAGAAAATATACGGTTTTGTCGAAGAGTATTTTTTAATTCGTGGCTATTACACTGGACTTTATGTATGGGTCGAATAAAATTGTTATTTCGTTATTTTTGTGAATATCCCATGCCTTTTGGAATCTACCGCAATTGTTCATCTCGTTGGTCTCCATTCGGAGGATATAGTTGAAAGATAGCATTTCCAGATACTACTTGCGAATATTTAATTACGTCGATGTTTACCCAATTTGCAGGACATGGGATGCTGCCAAGCGAACTATCTACATTTTCTTAAATTCAAATCATTAAATGTCTTTGAACAACTCATTATGTATTTAATTTATAAACGTTGGAGAATTTGTTTTTGAAAAACTCCAGAAAGGAATTATGTGGCAAACTCTATTCTAGGAAAAGTTTCCTAAAATACGTCAAATTTCTCTCTTTTTATTCATTCCTTTCGGAATGTTTGATTGAACAGTTTATTTATTTTTTTTGTTCGTTCGCCATATGACACATGAACCGGATCCATGTGATTGTGTTTTTTTATAAGATTGAAGTCGATGAATATCACATGTTTTTACTGAACTTCTGAGACTAAAAACTTATATTGGTCGGCCGACGTATTATATTGTCAATTTCCACCTCCACGCTAATCTTCCTGTCTGCTGAAAAGTATTACATTTCGGAAGAATGTAAATCAAGTTTCATAAACATTGAACATTACACTGGTTTTCAGTATGTACATACCTCTGTTTAACCAGCGATCCTGCTTTTAGCTATTGAGTAACATTTCAATCCCGTGATTTACTTTAGATATACCTTCTCAAAAATAATACGTTAGAACTTTTCTTTTTGCATAAAAAAGTACGCGTTGCAGTATCGTGAGGGTAGAAGGGACTCCGGCCCCGGGCAGCACTTTAAGGGCGGCGAATGTAGGAAATAAAATATGCATACAACGGGGCAGCAAATAACCTTTGCATAGTTTCGGCTACTAAAGGTCTTTGCCACTTCCACTTCGCTTTATCCAATAGGCTTTTGCGGTACAAAATATTGTGTGAATCTCGAGCGCCAAAGCAGTTCATTCGCTGTACTTCCTGATAGTCGTACTGATACCTCCCGCCTTGGCTCATGCTGCGACTTAACCCTCCGCAAACACCTCTTTAGTGACCTCGCTACACAACATACTATTGTGTTCTTTACCACAGTAAATAATTTCACGTTTTTGTAATGAGCATGCCTCATTAAGTTATTTTAACAGCTTTTTAATGTAAAAGTACCGTATTATCTCGTTAACTTATTTTGATCATCTTTCTATGTTCAAGTGGATCCATAGATTAGACAGATTTTTGTTCATTTTGCTGTTTTTCGTTATCAATTTTATGGTAAAAACCATTTCTCCTTACCAGTCATCTTGTGCGTATGCCTAACAAATTTTGGTGTATCAAGTTTAAAATTATATATAATTCATACAGTATACGCGTAGTCTATGCAATATATTCGTAGTATCTATAAGTTGAATCTTGTGTACACACTGCCTAAAATAACATGAAGTCTTTGCTTACAAATGGAACGGGGCGAATAAACTACCAAGAACATGTATGTATTTCGGTGTTTTATTTTGTATATTTTGAATTGATTCGACACAACGAATGATATAAAAACAACTTTCCGCGTATTCATCTTAGTAATGACTTCATCGAATATATAGTACGTTCTCAATTAATGCACGCCTTTTTCTTCATTTTGAATGTAGTGAAGTTTAAAAATTATTACCAGGACTTCTCCCAGGAGGAAAGCGGCGGCAAATTTGGCAAATGCCCCTGTAGGCAGAAATCTACGCTAAGCCACTGACGTGTTGAATAAGACGAATATTTAAAAATGCATAACGATAATACGACATTTAGTGGCGAATAAGCGACACTCCTATTGCTAGCTGTCTCATAAAGTACTGCAATAAAATAAATTCAACGGAATCGTAATTGACGAGCTAAAATATATTCATGGTGACTTTTCCTCTTTCAACTTCGTCATATGGATTACCAGATCTCTAAAGAACATAAATTGATGTTTCAATCGAAAATCGACTCTGTCCATGTTTTCCTGAAAAGACTTAAATTATTTTCTGTGTAATACAACAAAGAAACAAAGGTGTCCCAGTAAAATACCAATTCTTGTATATTAAAATTGTTGAGAACTAGAATTTTCAGTCATCAATATTGAATTTTGAGGTAGAGGCAAATTCGAAGCCATGTAAAAATAATCTCGAATCAGGAATTGAATGTTATTTTACAATATATGTAAAAATTTATAACCCCTTGAAGTAATCAACCTTCCATAACTATTTCTCTTCGTTTATAAGAGAATTGGAATAATATGCTTAAATCATTCATAGAAAAAATAACGTGTTATAAAACCCACCCAGTCTTCTTCCCCTACATCTTCCATTTCTTCATTCACTTATACGACAGAAATTCAGTTTACATAGACAATAATGATGACGAATTCTTCAGATATTGCATTCAACTTGGTTTTAATATTTATCTTTGCGGGTTGGAGCTACTGGAGTACCGTATAAACGTGGCAAGATTGAACAGGTAAAATTGTTCGAGTTGTAAATATTAAGATAGTATTTGAGCATGTATTTAAGTACATAGGGAAGTCCATTAATCAGTTGCAAAACTGGGTACAGGCAATAATAATCAAAGTAACTTCCTAATATTTAATTCACTTTTCGACATAATCACCCTGTATATTTAGACACGTAACCAATCTCTTTATAAGTCCTTGAAAGCCGATAGTGAGAAAGTCCTTTGGTTGCTGTCGCAGCCAACGACTTATCTCTTGGATTACGGCATCAGTTTCAAAATGATAGCCACTCAAACGACTTTTAGGTGCCCAAACAGATGAAAATCGTTGGGAGCTAAGTCGGGACAGTACGGTCAATGTTCCAAGCGTTCCCAACGAAATGTTCGTAGATCTTTCGTTGGTCTTGCTGTGTGAGGGCGGGCATTGTCATCCAGAAGAATCACTCCTTTGTCAGGAGTGAGAAATTCTTGTCATCATACCCGGGACGCATTTTGCTATGCTCTTCTTCTGTGGCCAGTCCTTTGGCGCTTCAAAAAATGCACAACTGCATGCTATTCTTCTCATGATCACTCATGTAACACAACCGACATCGTGCACTGGCTGCCTTTGACTGACTACGTGTCTAGGAGATGTCACGCAGCCTGTACGACAACCCCCCAGGGGACTTACATCTAGTAAGTACGTGTTTGGCGAACACGGGGCCCCGAGCTGAATCTGGCATTACTTCCACTTACTTGTACTAGGCTCCTTCCTTTCTCTTTCATGACCTTCCTTGGTCTCCTCTTGTTCTTTTCGATCCCGACGCTAGGTAATCTTTCACTTTCCTCTTTCTTCCTTTTTTTTAATGATATATGTAATGTTTTTTAGATATGTTGAGATTTGAGTTTTGAGTTGTAATTCAGGAGGGTTTTTAGTGGGTATGGTTGAGTCATTCGCTGAGTCTCACACGCGGGGAGAGTCAGGCTGGCTCCCTTACTGCGTAACTGCATTTTCCCTACCTGTACAAGTTTTTAGGGCGCTGATGACCTCGATGTCGACAAGCCAAAAAAAACTGTACGACAAGTATACATATGCTGCCATCTGCTGGCAAAAAAATGCGCTCATAGTTTAAAACGGTAAAAAGACAACTGACGTTTGCAACTTATAGCCTTCGTAGTTTCTGTATTTCAATAAATATGAGTACTGCGATTACGGTGTGATAAAGTGTACGTGAAATACAAAAGTTTCTGAATTCACGTTATTACACTTAATATTAGATTGCATATAAAAACATATATAAAGGGATAAGTAAGGCGTTTATTAATGACTTCTTTTACTTAGAAAAATTAATTTCTTAACTTTATAGAAGGAATGATGCAGTGGGTTGATTTTTACCGTGGATTTGGAGTGATATATTTCACTTCTCTTGGAAGAAAGTTATACTGGAGGATTTCTGAACGGCATTGTCCTTTTGTAACAAAGATGGTCGACATACTAGGGTGGTGAATATTACCTTCCTTATTTTGAGTGTTGTGTAGATGAATAAGGGTGTCAATAAAACAGAGGTGACTCTTTCAAAATTTATTCTTTAAAAACATTCCTGTTTCATTCTTTTGATTAAAATTTAATTGATACGTTAGTAACTTATTAATCATGGATTTCTTTGACAGAGTAAAGATTTGATAGTTTCTTTTTTCAGTTTCCTAATATTTTCAATCTGTTTAATCTCTTTCATTTATCTTCTTTTGAGCGTTCAAACTGTTAACCAGTCAAATTATTGTAAAACATAGTGCAGTTAATTTACTATAAACGAATCAAACTTCACTACACATCTCACACAAACCGGTCACACATTCAACATTGACTCCAACGTCATCATTCTAGAAATAGAAAAAAGATTTTGGCACAGGGTAAAATTAGAATAGTTACATATTGTAATACAATTCCAGACTTTTAAATGAGTAATTTCATTTCCCTCCCTCTCCATTGAATTCCTTAGCAATAGACTGTAGTTCGGCAACATAGTTTTTCCTCGAAATCTATTCCTCACCACCACCACCCTTACCCCCGCCCCCAGCCGTTCACGTATAAAAGAACTGAGCCAGCACCTTCCTGTTGCATTTTACCGACAGAATTTTCTAATATTCAGGTAAGCGTTTCAACTCACGTTGTTATACTTAAAACTTTTCCACATTCAAGAAAACTTATATTTTATAAGTCGTAATATTTGTCTAGTTTACCCTCATTCATTAGATGGACATAAATACTATTCTGTAAAAAAAAAAGTATTTTCATAGTGTCAATCCTGGTATTTTATTAAATAAATAAATACATATAAATAAATAAATACATATAAATAAATAAATAAATTTATTGTCAAAAAATCAGTAAAAATCATAAGAATTTAAATACCACTAAATTCAGAATTTATTGTTACAATAAACACGCCCCTTGACAAAGTCTAGAGAACCTGTATAAGAAATCCGCCTCTACCCCAAGGAAAAACGGAGAAAAACCCGGGCCAGGATGGGGCTACAGAATTTATGTACACAACCGTGCCAAAGTTGAGTNAGAAGACACAAGAATAATGCAAGAAAATAGTTTTTGAAATTGTTATAAGTTGTCTATTATATCTGTTATAAGTTATAAGTATTAGTATAGCTTTTGCAATTTCTCGCAGATTCACTGATGAATCCGTCGAAAACATGTTATGAAACAAGCAAATTGGTTACCATGTTAAAGCGTGGACATTTCATTAATGTACGAACAATAATTGTAATAATTGGGAAGCGGTATGGTTCTTTGAATGACGCGCGGAGAATTACATGGAGTTTTGTGCAAACTCCATGACGACAGGGAGAAGTGCTGGTTGATTCAACTGCGGAACAGCGGCTTTCCGAAGTGAGAAGTGAAGCAGATGGACCGAAAGTGATAGGGGAAGTGTGAAAACGGTAGTGATGGTGATTAATGGTGAAATATTTCGTTTTTGTCGTGTGAGGACGAAAGCTTTCCACCACTGCTGAGGAGATTGTTTCTATTCGAATTATATGTAGGTGAGGAGACTAGATACGTATATATTCAGGTCAATATCTACCTCACAAAGTTTTAAATGCATTTTAAATTAATTAATTTTCCTTGATTAGGCAAATAGCTTTCAAGGGTAATAAGAGAAGAGTAAACAGAGAATTTGAGATGTTTTGTCAGTCAAAATTAAACCAAATAAAAAGAATAATTTGAAATGAATAGTTCTTTAGAATTGGGCAATCCAACAAATTAATTAACCTCTATTTTATTAACCTTCACAATTTTTTTTTTTTTTGTGGGGTTTTAAGGGCTCTATTTAC
>NNCF01142045.1:0-13088 GCA_002313205.1 Laupala kohalensis
TATATATATATAAATAAAATTCTCTCTTTTGTGTTGTGCTAACTGGAGTGAATGGCCATTCCTTTCAATGGGTAATTAGTGATACATTGCTTCGGTGTGTGTCCCTACACATCTTCATATACAGTAGAACCTCGATTATCTGCAGTAATGGAGGAGAGGGGTCCCATGGATACATGAAAACCACAGTTAATCGAAACACTTTATCTCATCAATTTTGTACACGAGTGTGTACAATGTCACATTATCAGGGGTTGAAATATGAAGTTATGTCTTCGTTTCTTGTAGTTTGAAATTATTTTTCTTCCTTCATTTCTAATATTTCTCAAATTCATTAATTTTATTTCTCAAAGTCAAAATTTTATTGGTACCTGAGGGTCTCTGTCTCCAAGTTTCGAGGAACATATGTACAACTGTGGAAATAGTAGGAAGTGGTTGGATTTATATATCATACATTTATTGTTAAAAAAGCAGTTCAAACTTTGTATGACTATGTGAAGCACAATTAAATAATTTACTCTATAGTAGAAATTATTTTTTTCGATGGGAGAGTGAGCACCATGGTTAATCGAAGTTCTACTGTATCACGTTTTGTGTATACATGCAGACATATGTAGTCTGTGTTTAAAGGAACATAAGAGTACAAATCAGTGGGCCTATCACATCATGGATGGCATATACTATGAATAATTAGTATTGTGGTTAAAGGTGGTATGGCATACTAGTCTTCTACCTCTGGTAAAACTGGTTCAAATCCAGTCTGATCCAAGATTATGAAGGCAGGATCCCTCTCATTCCACAATAATTTTCATAATTTTCCCTCATGTCATTCATGTTTCACTTAAGGGCACTAAAGACGTAGATGTTGGAAAGCCATAAAGGTCTATAATGATGATGATAATAATAATGTATCGTTTGTCTCAGGGAGGTATGTCAGGAAGGGCATCTTCACCTTTGAGATTTCCCTATTAAATCAGATGCATTGTTGTCTCCTGTGGTATGTAGAAAATTGTAAGTGGAGAGAGTAACCTACATCACTCGATATGTATTTTATTAACATGGTTTGTACTCTTGTGTTGGCGTCTTGGTAGTGAAGTGTTGGAACATGTTCAAGTACAAGATGTAGTGTGTAGAAGAGTTTCATTTTTCATTTAGCCATCTTTTTTTATGTTTTAATGTGAACTTGCATTTAAAAAAATTTAATGTCCACTTTGTTTATTTACTACTTGGTGTATTGTGACTTCTTTTGGTTTTCTGAAACTTAATGTTATTTAATGTTACTTTCACTTTGATAGTTTATGAAAGTTATAGTATATTGTGGTGTTTGTAACTAGGTAATGTTTTTTTTACCATGAGACTGATAAATCTAGTCACATTATCCTATGGATATATAAAAGGTTTTACAGTAAACTTTTCTTTAAAATTAACATTGGCATTGGTACAAATTTTGTGAATTTCTTATTGTGAAGTCAGTCTTCTCACAGATATTCTCAGGTTGACAGACCTCTCCCATTTCCTTGATGGATTGATATTCAGTTTGTAGAATGGAAAATTTCTTGGATGGACTTTTTTTTATATTGTATTTGTAAATGGGAAATGAAGCGTGCTATTGAATTAACACCTTTCTCATTTGTTAAACATTAGCTTTTGGTGACATGGTACTGGTGGATTGTCTTCATTTCTTTATCAATTATTTCTACTTGACCTTCATTAGATTTGTGGCATGGAATTCTCTCATGCAATGAGCAGAGGTATTTATACACCACTGTGGCTTAAAGCAAAACCAACATTCCATTGACTGCTTTCTATATAGCCTTTCTCTGACAGCTTTTCTCATGTGACTTGTTTTAACAGTCTCATTTATTTATTATTGATATGAATAGTTGGTGGATATAAATAAATGAGTACCTTATTGCAAGTATACCCCATTTTTGTATACTGGATTGTATATTTCCATTCATATGAGAATGTCCTGAATCTTTATTATGAATAAATAGAATTAAGAGCAAGTATGTATTTTCTATGTGTACATTTCCTGTCAATTGTCCTGTTTTCATTTTCTATTTCATATGTGTAGTAAAATATTTCAGTTATACATCCTGTTAACTATTCACAAATGTTAATTTTTGTAGGGAAAGTATTTTCAGCTAAATTATTGTGAAATTATGAAGCATGAGGTCGAGGGAGTAACCACCAGTACCTGGTTGGGAAGGGGGAGGGGAATCGGGAATTGCCACGCGCCCTGTGGCCGATTTTTGAACTTGTAGTGCGCATGGAACAATGTTAGGAGCGCTGAAAGCTGTTAACGCACCGATAGTATGGGAGAGGGGCACCTGGTTTATAGTCTGTGCTAGTAACAGTGTACATCGATTAGGCTCGGAAGGTCGAACTTTCGTCCGGGGCTATCCCTCAGTCAGACCGGTTTCACCTCTGACTTGTAATAGTTGCCCTTACAGTGCCCTACCACTAGGTATTTCTTCCGTGTGTGTTAATTCTTAATACCAAGAAATATTAACATTGACTCGGCTCCTACATCGATAGTGTTAGAACATCTTTTAGGAGTTTTGAAGATCAATTCAAACAACGATAATCAACTGCATCCTCCGCGGCATCCATTAACATGCATTTTCTTATATCCATGTGTCCACATCCAGTACACTCAATGTGTAGGGTGAGCATTTTCTTATTTCATTGCAGGAAGAAAAAATTGACATTTTCTTACAAACATCAGTTCACATTTTAAAATTCTTTTTAAATACATGTTTAAATAGTATTTATAACAGTTTGATAACTTAGTTTCGTTATTGTAGCTCGTGTTCGGATAGTACGGCCATTTTAAATTCCAACCTACAGTCTCGTCCCGTTGCGGCCGAATAAGTGCAATCGACTGTATTAACATCGTCTAGCTCCATCATCTTGACACCCACTCTGACTGTCCAGACAGAAACGAAAATTATGGTAATAAGAAACAAAAAATCGCCTTCCTCGTAGAAGCACCACGTAGAGAAGCGGAAGTCGTGGTGTACAATGTCTTCCGCGTGAGTTCCATCTTTCGGGATCGACGGACAGACGCCGCCGAGAACTTCATTACTGGCGAACGCACCGGCATCGAGGAGACGGTCTGTCGAGGCCACTCTTCGCAGCTTTCCATCTTCACATGGGATGCGCGGGGAGGGGGCGGTAGGGCGTCGGCAGCCTCTTTTCGCGACCGTTGCCTGATCAATAGGCGCGCTTTGTCCCCGAGGAGTTTCGTGAGGAGCGACGTCCCGGCGAGGGATCTGACGAAGCACTTCTCCAGTCGGGTCGAGGAAGGCGGGAAAAGGGGCAACCGCGTCTTGGATCTCGCCGAAGGTGCTTACTTCCCAATGCTTCCCTATTCGCAGAGAAGTGTCGCGCGCGCACATTTCGACAGTTGTGCACGGAATCACTGAACCGACAAAATCGTGGACCAGCTCGCTACTCCGGCAATATAATCGATTTTAATATTAATTAGTTCCAGTAGATAGCATCAATGATCAGCATCTTGAAATATCGGTGCATTTCAATTTGTAATAATTCATTCAGTTTCCAGAAGTTCTTGAAATTTAACGCATTCCTCCAAGGAATCATAACAAAAAGAGGAATCGCACCACTTCTTAATCTTAAATCTTAACTGAGAGAACGGAGACCAGAAAATCTTATTTTTCCTCAAATATAATTGTGTGTAAAAGTTTTACAGTTTCGTCACTATCACTGCTTCAAAATACCTTGTATACAGGCGCAATAGAAATATCCCCAGAAGAGTACAACAAATGCACGAATATAAAATTCCGTAAGTCCCACAAGATCTCTCATTGTTCAGGTCCCACAAAAAACTTGTTTTGTGAAACATTAGTCCCGATTTCATCCCGTTTTAGAAATAGCAAATGCCCAAATTGATAGGAATAAGAAAAAGCAAGTGTATTTTCCAGGGGAAGGTTTTACATTGACCTTAAGGGCCGTTTTCCTCCACCCAAATTATCGCGCTGTGCGGCGCGTTCTGCGCTCGCCTGTCGCGTTGCGTTGCGTTGCGTTGCGTTCCCGCGCAGCGCACTGTGTTCAGTAGTGTGTTTTCCTAACCAGCTTTCTTCAGTTGCGTAGTGGCGTAGTACCGAGCGATCTCCGGCGTGTTGCTTTCTGGAAATTGTCGGGTCATAGATGAGCAAAAGCTCTAGCAATGTTAATATTTATTTTAACATTCCTTAATTGTTTAATTAAGTGAGTGTTTAATTATTTAATTAAATCTATCTATATTGTAAGATGTTACGAACCAAACGTTCGTAAAGTGTTAATTTGTACATTCTCCTTTATTACGTACTTTATTTTCTATTTGTGTACCACGAGAATTGCAATATTTACTTATTCTACGTGTTATTTGTGTATATTCATATAAATTTCTTTGTTAATTATAAACTATGTATATTTCAAGTTCCATGCAAGTTGTGTCGATCACGTATTCAACCTGCAAGTTCCTTGCGCTCGCAAGCAGGTATGAACTCTATGCAAATTGCAAGTTCCATGACTTTCACATATCGAACGTGCCCACTATGTATGTTCTGCGCGACAGCTATTTAAAGGGCTGTGCGCAAGCCTCAACATCCACTTAGCAGTTCACTTCAGTCGACTGCGCCGTCGCCAGTCGCCGCGTCGTGCCGTACCCAATCGGCTGACAGTGTTACTGTGCTCGACCCAGTATCGACAGTCCTCATTCAGAGTATCAAGATGACATCAAGTTGATTCCAGTAATCATGCAATGCAGCGTACAGCGTGATCCAGTATTCATGCATAACGACTGACATTTCTCGCTTCACGCACTCTGCAAATCTACATTGAACGTAACTGTTCACCACATTCTCTAGTTTCAGTCACCTGCTCCACAGCTACGAGACCGAACCTGGGGAAGCGTAACCACTCCGACCAAAGCAGCCGGACCAAGGTTACAACAAGGAAGCAATTCCAACGGACAAGTATTATTCCTCGCAAGGGAGGACCACATCGAGAACTTGTTCCGATGTATATAAAATCCTGCATTTTTTCTATGGTTGTTAATAACCAAAATTCAATTAAACAGCAGGTAACTTTGTAACGAAACTTTAGTAGATGACGGGGGGGCGGGTTCTCAAAAACTTGAGACCAAAGGGCTTTTTGTTTTCCGTGGAGATCTAACGATCACACTTCACGTTTGTCTATCACCATATTGTAATTCTGTATAAATTGGGAAAAGGGGTATTAAAGGGGATATCACATAAACAATAGTTTATGTTCAAATGTATTTAAACTCTGTAGAAAATGTTATTCTCAGAGTGTTAGTCGCTCACAACGACTAACTTCAATTTTGCTAATCCAGAATCAACTTCGTAATTCTGCTTATGTAAACTTAGGAAATTATGTGTATATATGTTGTTTAAATGTAATAAATGTGCATCTGTCAATCCGAAGCGTGTTTAACAAGAATCATACTTCCTTTATCTTCATGCTCGTTGAAACACACGAGTCCCCCCTATATCCTCTGTGCATTTACGACGAATGGTCATTCGTTTGTAACATGAGATCAAAGTACTTTTACTTACTGGTTTTTAAACCCTGCACAGAATCCTAATCTTTTAAATTCTTAATAATTTAAACTTAACTGAATAATAATACATAACAATACAAAACTTGATACTACACAATCTCGCAAAAAAACCCGAACCGGTCGAATTTTCTCTTCCGAATCACTTCATTTAAATTCTAGGAAAATCTAATTTATTTGTCGAAATTTAACAATTTAAAGACTTTTTTAAACTTCGATAAATGCACAAAACAAATAATCCATAAAATTTGATGATAATTGATGTTTTCCTTCTTAAATTACTGTCTTAAATTAAAGTATTTTAACACTTCTATTTTTAATCACGTTTTTTCGATAATATAGGTTAATTTTTGTAGATAGACATATGCTGTCGCGGACTTTTTTGTAGAACTCTTGAAGGCAAACAATATTGTCGCTCATAGTTGTCAACTATCTCTAACTCTTCAGACAGCGTAAACAAATAAAATTTTTCCCGCTAATGCGCCGCGCGCTGCGTTATTCAGTCGTTCGAATGCATTCGGGCTACCGCGCTGGAGATTGTACACCAGCGTTGGCGTTGTTGCGCTGTGTAGGAAAACGGCAACAAACTATACAAAGAGGAGTCAATTACATTGTGCGCCGGCGTTGTGCGCACCGCGCTGCGCGGTTTTTTGAAGTGAATGAACATGGCCCAGTAACGCGCTCATGCGCTTACCACGCTTACGCTCATGCGTGAAGTTTGAATCTCGGTCCCGTTTCCCAATTTCATTCGCCATAACAATCTGTTACATAGCGGTGCGGTTTACCGCAATTTAAGAGATTTCTATGTGAAGGATTTAACTAATATATATATATATATATATATATATATATATATATATATATATATATATATATATATATANACTTGAGGGGAAAAGGGCATGGTGTTTAAGAAACCGATTCCACCAATCATGAAAGATGATTAACCTATTGCTTGTAATATAATAATTAATGCATATAAAAGTGTTTTTGGCCATTTTTTGCTTACACCGATTAAAGGAAGAGACTTGAAGAAACGAGTGGAAAAAAACTAGAATTGTGTTTAAGAAGCAAACGCCAACAATCATGAAAGAGTATTTAACTATGACTTTTAACATATTTACTGCATATCACAATACTTTATAACCCTTATTACCTACGCCGTACAAAAGCAGAGACATTCGAGAGGCGAGGACAAACTTGTAGGAAACACGACATTGTGTTTAAGAAACAAATTCCTCCACTCACGAAGAGGAATTTAATTGTAATTTTTAATATTATGTTTACTGCATATCTCAGTATCTTTTGCCATATATATACCACCATGCTTAAAGGCAGAGATATTAAAGAGGCGAGGAGGAACTAGTGGGAAACACGGCATTCGGCGGTACTAATAAAAACGAAGTATATTTTACTTCGAGAGTAAGCAAAAAACGCGAGAAGGGTCCCCGATGTCGTCGCGAACAGTCGCCTCGGCTCGGTCCACTTCTTGCACGCGGGGTCGATTGCCCGGTGCCGGCGGAAACAGTCGCAAATGCCCTGTCCACCAGCATTTGAAGAACTAACATATTTATGCACTTATTTCTGCTTTAATAATTACAAACAGAGTGAACACAATAAAAAAGAATCAAGAAAATAAGGTGATACGAAAAATTACATTGCAACATTACCAGTACACTAAGTTAAATTCTTATTCATATTAGCTTATTGAATCGGTCCTAATTCTGGTCTCGCAACACTAAGATCTAACATACGATAAATTGAAAGCTACTTGGACACCGAATTAATGTTAACTAGCACATATTGAAAAATAGGAAATTAAAAAAAATCTGCAACGTACGTAGTAGAATGTCAGAAGGGAAGGAAGTGATCGTGAACTGTGACCACTTTAAGATACGTGACGAAAACACAACTTGACGAAAACTGATAATGTGGTATGTACATTAATTCGCATTTATTTTTTGTACAGGTAAACTAGGTGCACTCTGTGGTAATATTTTACAAAAGAGAAACATACTAAGAGTCCTCCATCAAAATATTCAGTACATTAGTAACAAAACAGACCAACTTGAGATTTCACTAAATAGATCTAATGCAACTCCACATAGTTGTAATCACTGAACATGGACTTGGAGTTGAAGATGGGGTAACATAGACATATGTAACTATAGAAAAATATCATGCTTCTGCCGTAATTCACATGAAAGTGGGGAGGGTAGTAATATTTGTCAATAAGAACATAACTTGTGAGAGTCAATTGGATAGAAAATTCTAGTAAAGAAATGACTTTTGAGGTCGCTGGTGTACATGTATATACCTCAAAGGTGACTTAATTATGCAATTGGTGTATATAGGTCACCAAACTCATCTATAGATAACTTTAGAAATAACTTTGAGAAACTCCTCCGAAAACAAAATAACATAGAAAATAAAAGAATCATAATTGTGAGAGACCTTAACATTGACATTGATAATAAATCACAGAGATACAATCAATAGCTTCAACCTTATAGATGTAGATTTAGGCCCTACAAGAATAACTGACCATTCTAGTACGTCTACTGACCATATCATAACCAATATAGATAAAAATAATCTCACTGTATCAATACAGAATTACACTTTAGCAGATCACACTGCAAAAATTGTGGATATCAACTGTCAGTTAAATCACGCTCCAAAAAAATTCTTCTTTTATCGCAACACTAGTTACAGCAATTTAGAAAAGTTAACCAAAACTTTGCACGAAGATGAATGGTTAGATGTCTTTAATGGACGAGACACAAATCACAAATGGGAGTCGTTGTTTAGAATATTAAATAAACACAAACATAGTATGTCCAATTGTTAAAAAATATCAAAATACCAAACCTCTAAAACAAACTTCCACAGGAGATTTCGGTACTTAGAAAAAAATGCAAGATATGTTACACACTATACAGACACACAACACTAAAAATGCATAAAGAATTGTACAACCTCACATCCACTTTATGAATAAGACGGACCCGAAGCCTTCTCCCCTTTGTGGAGAAACTGTATCAACCCCACACACATCTCACTGTATCAACCCCACACACATCTCGCAGTGCCCTGAACTCAGAAATCAAAGACATTCCTTAAATATACCAAATGACTTTTCTAATATATTCGAAACGCGCAGTGGATACGAAAAAGTGTTATGACTTTTGACATCGTCACAACTTGACAAACTAATTTAAATTTCTATTATTTTCAAGTTTATGAATGTTTCATAAGGTTGTTATTTGTTTCTTCAATACGTATATTGTTTTTGTGTTAGTCAGTGATTTCTTCTCATTCAATGTAACAATAAATTTAACCATGTAAGTGTAAAGTTTCTTTGGTCGCTGATGACCTAAGACGTTAAAGAGAGTCATTAAATAAAAAAAATAAAAAATACAGTTCTGAATTAACTGCATAACGCAATTATTTAGGAGGGATTAAGACACATTCCTTGTGAATGTAATCAAGGCCTTGAATAAGGCTCTCGAGCAGTTAAAATCATTTTAGGACCTGGAAGGCACTAACCAAAATAAATGAAAAATCATTGGCAGACCCGGCAGAGTAGCATTTTAAAGCTAACTTATAGACTTCCTGATGGGCGTTTTCTATTATCATTACAGTATAGTCACGAAACAAATTTGCTAGAAAAATCTTACAATTTGGCAAAAAAGACTGTTAATGTTGGGAAAAAAGTTTCGTTATATGTCGAGGTCGAAAGGAGGATTATACAGCCTTCATTGATGAATAAATGAAACAAAAGCATCATAAGAGTAGAAAATGAGATAATTGAACAAATCTTTATTTTGCCCCACATTCCACAGTAAAATATCCGAATTCTTCCATAACACCGCTAAGGGTTGTTTCTGATGTATCTGCACTCACTTCCTCTGAGATTGCGATCAATGATCGTTCAATGGGGGATTGCAGATTAAGCGGACTTTAATGGATATAAAATTGGAATTTGGAGTGCACATAGTAGCATTCAGAGCTGATGTGCAAAAAAAGTACAGACAGGAGAACATAAACCCAGTTGGCAAAGTTTCAATTGATTCTCTGGTGTGACGATCCAGGAAAAAGAATCCATATTCTATCTGTCAACGCCTTGACATATGGTATTTAAAATAGTTCTTTTGGGGCAGTCAGGTGCTTACGGGAAATAGAGCATAGTAAGGCGGCAAACCCGCGGGTCAGTGAAATTGTAAAAAACAATTTTTACGTAGGTATTGAGTGGGAGTAATGTCAATGAGATATTATCAAAGGGCTAGTTTCCTCAAACAAAATGGGCTAACAATAGTCCGGAATTCCTTTCTCATCTTTCTAAAGAAACCTTAGCGCAATCACCTTTGATTCTAGAAGCCGGAGGCAATGAAAAAACTTAAAATGGTCTAAAATGGTATCGAAATGATACTTCGAGCGTTTGTTGAAAACCCTAAAGTTCTAATATCCCCACGGTAGGTAACAAAAGAAAGAATTTAACTGTCGTCAGAATGATCATCGATCCAAATGAGCTTTGAGCCCAAATAACGATAAGATTCAAACTGTTCATTCAGAAGCTGTGGAAAGCTTAGTAACCGCAAGACGTTCCAATTTTAAGACAGCTTCAGGAGGTGTGGAAAGAACGGTCAGAGCAGTTCCAGTTTATTCGAAATGGAATAACACAATGAGGAAAAATCACAACTAGTTCTACGACCACCTTCTCCGTGAATTGTTACACCGACGAAGGTCCTAGATCCTATGGTTGTCATGTTCAATGTTTCTCGAAATAGTAGTACTGCGTAAAGCAACTTATAGTGTTCGAAAACTAGGGTGGTCTCCTACCACAATTTAACAATCCAAAAATTGGAGTTGTGTTAGTCAAACTTGTCGACAACGTGAGAATGAATCTCCCCATTTTCTTGAAAAACACTGGTCTCTATTGATAGTACCATTGTCTTGTCCTGAATTACGAATAAAAATTCTAAAACTGTGCTGTTCGTTTCTCTTCGGATTCAGATTATTCGAACTTTGTCAGAAGATGTGGTTTGGTCGCATGTAAAAGGGTTGTGAGAATCCAGCGGGCTTTTTGACACGTTGAATGTCTGTACTGTAATTATCTAATAATTCTTAAGTAAAATTAAATATCAGGACGAGTCAAAATACTTCAAAAGTATCAGTAGGCGCGTACGACGCATGTATTTTCGGTTGAAAGTGGGAACGGGAAAAGAAAATTTCTAAGACGCAAGAGATGGCGTCGTTCGGTTTGAAACCAACGGAAAAAATTATAAGAAGGATGTGTGAGCATGCTACTTCATTTAAGAAAGGAACCATAAAACAGGGGCTGAGAAAAGGCCTGAGAATAACAAAGTATATTTTGAAAAAGGAGGTCGTTCGTTAGAAAAGAGGCGGAGAGTGTTAAAAAGACAACCACGTAGGGGACTGTGGCATGCATACCTCCGACTCATATTTGCCGCGGTTACGGCCACCATCGGGGCGCCTCGGGCCGCCCCGGCAGACATCGTGCCAAGCGCGCACAACTGGAACATACGAAAGAGGAGCCCCTCTTTCCCCACCGCGCTACCGGCGCGGTGGCGCTTCGCGCATGGCCACCGCCACCGCTGCCGCTGCCGCCGGCTGGCGGTAAACTCCGCCACCGCCGCCTCCCAGGCGTCGCCACACCAGCTGGCGCCCGTACTTCCGGGAACCGAGTCGGGTTCTTTGAATGGACGGACGACCCGGACTAGCTGAAGGAAGCAATGGGACGAGTTATGCGTGTCTTGATGGCGAGTGCATCTGCGCCATTTTAATGAACTGATCTAACATCTCTGATTAAGGTAATGAGTACATACTGGTTGCATCCAGTCATAGCATGAATAGCAACGAAGAAGAATATCGTGTGCTACGGTCTAAGACGATTCTGGCCCAAGCTCAGAACTTTCTAACATTGTCATAATTAATGAGGGCCTTGTTAAGAAGATGAGCTTTTATGTAATTAATTATTTGTGCATTTAAATTCTGTGATTGAAATCAACATTTTTGGCTGATGATAATTAATAGCATGTTTGTGTTAAATGTAAAGGTCTTTGACACGTGTTATTTTGGGGGTTGTTAGTGTAATTGAATGGGGAGTGAGCATGGTAGGATTAAGTATTTTGTATGCTTGCGCAATAAACAATTTGGTTGATTTGTTTTATATTTTCGTTTTCCTTATGGGATAAGGAACCTCGAGTGTTGTATTCACCTAGTGAAATAACTCGAGTCCAAAACTCATTAAATACCCTGAGATTTCATGTTCATTTTAAATTTTAATTACCCCATTAAAGATTTGAAATACCTCTCCACTTTATTACAGTACCTACTCTGGAATGCTCCGTAAATTGGCGATATGGCCCTGATTGGGAGAAAGTGTCAACATGGAAAACATGTCAAAAAAACCTATGACTTATTTCTTTCTTCTGCCTTCTCACGCAATCGTTTACAATAATGTAGAAAAGAAACAAAACAAACCTTACTTAATTACATTGGTAGTGCGATTCTCAAACTTTCGTTTCCTTATCACAACTATTGTTTACTGCCTATGATTTATTAGGAATTGCAGAGCTAAAATAGCAGAAGCAGCCAAGAAAACAGACCCCATATCAGTCACACTGTTGAATCAATCGCTAAAGTTAATAGTTAGCAAAGTTCAGTCACATAACTTCCATCATGAAATAAAGGCAATAGAGTCTAAAAAAGAACTACCAAAAATTAGTAAATTAATTGGTTTACTTCCTTTAATTGATGGCCAAGGCTTAAAGAGAGTGGGAGAAAGATTACAAAATTCCTATCTGGCATTTCAATAAAAGCATTCCATATTATTGATGTACAATTCTAAACCAATTTTATAGTGAGCTGTATTATAATGTAAAGTGGTTTTAATTTTTTAGACAAGATCGCTGAAAACTCACTTTTGCCCGCAGAAGTGGATTATTTATGCCCCAAATGTGGGAAAGAGATAAAATTTGTAACAGATTCTCGAAGGTAAGTATTCACAGAATTTTTATTATCAGTTATCCTTGTAATTAATTTCATGAAACTTTCTTTTTCACATTTCAATAGAATTCACGTTCACGCTGAACAGAATAGGAATGACGTTCCCGATATGATTAACACTCTGATGATCGAAGACGTAGTCGATTCGTCGACGGAAGACGCTTTCGCTAAAACACTGTATCGATAAGTGTCTAAGAGGAAAGTATGTGTTTGAAAAAGACACGTATCCATATTATGTATGTATTCTCGTCAACGGCCAGCTAAGGACCACGATAATGCGCGCTGGTAAGGCTCATTTCTGTGTGTTTATTTACCAGACACACATTGTGAATATGGGGGAAACAGCATCCAGACAGAATCCAGATATATCGCTGTTTCCGAGTATAACAACTGCGGTGTTGAGTCGCAGAGGGTGAACTTTTCAGAAGTCGCAGCTATATGAACTGAGACATTGAATTGAAAAGCTACA
>NNCF01142070.1:0-22218 GCA_002313205.1 Laupala kohalensis
GGGACTCCTGCTTTGATCGCAGGGATGTTAACCACTACACCACCCGTTCGCCTTCCACAACTGTACACCATTTCCACCCTGATCTAATGTTATCACATATTTTCTCCACGTGTAGGGTACACGGAAGAAATATGTACATACTGAAACATTATCGTTTACATTTAATTTTGATCCCGGCAACATCGTATTTGACAATACCAAACAACTAAGATAAAAGTAGAAAACCAAATATAAATTTTACGAAACACTTTATTTAGTTAAACAGACTTTGTTCCGAAACTCCAAAAGAAATCGCTCACACGCTACTACAAAGCAGAAAGAGACAACTACTGGTGTTGCAAGGAATCTTATTTTAGAATTTCTTAGCTAAAAGTGTTCGTTTCTTAACCATAAGTAAACTTTCTTCCACAAAATGTTCTTCGTATTCTAATTATCAGTGACGGCGATAAGGAATGTGGGAGGGGGGGCAGCCGCTCCCCAACTTTAAGGAAAGATAATAAACACATTTTAATCGACTAAAACTGAGAATTTGAGAATTATAAAAAAAATTACACCATTCCTGATGTAGTACATTTGTCTTTCCTTTGATTTATTCCATTATTTAAATCAAACAAGTGTTCAGAAATTTTTACTTAATTATTATTCAATTCATTAATAATTTATAACTTTTTTTCAACACTTCTAGGTACAATAAAAGTTTATAGGTTTTAAAATACATCGAGTATTCCATTCTTGAAACCAGATAAATCTAGAAAGTATTGCACGACCAACTACATGAACTAGGTCGCAAGACCGGACGCATCAGAAATAAAATATGTATTTTGGAATTAAATTCAAACTCACCTAAAATTCCTCTTGGGGCATTCGATGGATTACAACCCGTGTGCTATGGATTACGTGCGGAGATCGTAAAATACGAAAGTGGTAGTCTTTGGACTCTGCTCTCTTCGGCAAATCGTTGCGATGCAGAATATACACTTCGCCGTAGATCGTCCACGTGCTCGGTACACAAGTCAGCCCCTGTTGAGTTACATCTGGCAAAACTCTTTGAATGCAGCGCACGGATCCGATTTACGACCTCTCGCATACACTTCCTCCAGGCTGTCCTCAAAAATGCCACGAGTCCAAATTAAATCATCAGTGCAATTATCGGATACATATATTCAACACATGTAAATTTATTAAAATGCAGCACAATATTAACCACAGATGCAACAAAATTACTCGTACTTTCTCGCACGTAATTCATTTCTTTTCCACCAATATTTAGTGCATTTTCCTGTAATCACCCATCTCTAGACTGAGAACTGACAACGGATCAAAGGATAAATTCTGAATTAAGGATATTAAGGATGATTGAAGAAACGTTTTCGAACTAAATTTTCTTCCAAGTACAAGTGAAAGTTTAAATGTATTCAAATTAAGAAACATTTCATTTTTATTAGGATAAATAAATACACTTTATTGTAAAAAACGCAGTTACAAACTGCGTAAACGTGGAGGACAATAAACTAATTTCCTCTCCGGAAGCAAGCAAGGGACCATCGCATCATTTCCGATCAAGGACCTTAAGGCAGAGGCGGATAGTAAATCACTTTTGAAAAAGAAGAAAATGAATCATATTTTTTTGGAAGGTAATTGCCAATTTCGATTTCATATAAAAGATCGTTTGAAAAAGTTTCATTTCATTCTATCCTCAAACATATCATTCCTGTGAGAGTGGTACGTGTTACTACTGTGTCAATAATAGTGGATTCCCGCGAAGACTTTTGGCAGTCAATAAAGTTGGCGCAATTTCAGTTGGCGGAGCCGA
Organism: Laupala kohalensis; assembly: GCA_002313205.1. Taxonomy (NCBI): domain Eukaryota; kingdom Metazoa; phylum Arthropoda; class Insecta; order Orthoptera; family Trigonidiidae; genus Laupala; species Laupala kohalensis. Next base: position 1,814 of record NNCF01142070.1, read on the forward strand.
CAAGGGCCCCATTACTATCTTTTTGCAAACATCGTCTCACTGTCTGGCATTACTAAAAACATCATCTCAGTTTCCTCACGTCGTAGTTCGTCGATTGAGGTTGATCCACATCTCTCGACAGACTCCTCACGTGGAAGGCACACACGAGAAAAAAAGAAAGCAATTGGACCTTCAAACTCTCTATAGGCTGCTAAGCAGAAGTTCTGCTTTACCCCAAAACAACAAAGTGCTTATTTACAAAGTTATCCTTAAATCAATCTGGACATATGGAATCCAGTTCTGGGGAATAGAGTCCAACTCGAACTTAGAGATATTACAAAGGTTCCAATCTAAAGTTCTTCGCACAGTAGCCAACAGTAGTCACAGTAGTCATTAAGAACACAACTCTGCACCAGACTGGACCTGGACATCCCGACCATCAAAGAAGAATGAGCAAGATTCAGCAATAAATACGTAACTAGGCTCAACTTTCACCCAAACGTCCTCGCCCTAAATCTACTCGACAACAGCGAACATACAAGACGCCTCAAACGCCACCACCCTTTTGATTTAGTCTCCAGATGTTGAGAGATACTTCTTAGAGCTTAGGTTTTGTTTTTAATTCGTTTATTTTTGCCTTTATATTTCGAAGTCTCACTATTGAGCGACTACTTCCATTATTATTTTGTACTTCCCAAACTATTTACCAAATATTCTTGTATGGATGAATTGCAAATAAAGAATTATGTTCTAAAAAACAAAAAAAAACAGACCACATGAAACCGACAATTTCCTCGACATATTTTCAATTGTTGCTAAAGCTATCTCTTACAGGCGTGTTGACAACATGTTGCCAGTCGCTAGATGAAATGTGGGCATTCGTCATCGCACAGGGCACTTGGGTCCAGTCTTCCGGGAATTAAAATCCCAAATTGGAGATTTTTCGAAAGAACCGACGCAATTGAGAAAAAGAACAGACCCTAGAGGCCAAGAAAGGGTTGAAAGGTCGTGAGATGACAGTAGGATAATCTTTCTGTTTACGTTGTGTGAGATAGGAAGACAATAACTTTTCGGTGGATAGTACGCGAAAAGAGGTGGAAATGTAGAGTTTCCGACAATTCTACCCACAGTACCTTCCCAACAGGTCCCTAAAGGATATTAAAATTTAAAGAACTATTGTGACTTATAGTATATACGAATTACGAATTGGTTTCTTATAATCTCTTCACAAGACCAATGTTACGGTCGAAGTTGTCGCATATTTTCGATATTGATAAGGAGACAAACAATGACCCTTATAATCCTGCTGCCTCTTATGACCTGTATTGACTGGAAAGTGCATGACTCAGATTCAACAAATGTGTGCTACGGTGTATATTTATACAGAAATTTTGAACTTACCTTTTCGAGATTAAAACGATGAAAATACTTTCCGAGCCTATAGTATTATTTGTGATGCTGAAAATCAAATTGTGTTCATGATATAAGGATCACTAATTAACTTTTTATGAAGATTTTAGGACTCATATTAGCAGGAGCACAAATTTTCCGCTTACGGAGTAGAAGTATGCAGCCTACTGCCACAAAATAAAAACCAGTAGTGATAGCAGTTCTATGTTTTGGGACTGTACCAAAGTTAACACTGCTCTCTTAGAAAGATGTTCAGTAACAGAAGATGCAAAAAATTCTTTTGCTGTATGGAATTAACAAGCAATACATTTTTCAAAGCAGTAATAAAATATTAGAATCTATGATCTATAATGCAGAACCATTATATATTCATTTAAGATATATTCACAAGCTTTATTCTTAAGCGAGCAAACTAGTTAATAAATAAATTACAAAGCAAATTTTTTTGCGGCAATAAAACAGCAATACAATAGCTTTAAATATAAATATAAAAATCATTATTGTATTGAACATTTGTTTTGCTACCTTTACGGACCTCATGACAACAGTGACTGGTAAAGAAAACCCACAGGGAAATGTGTCAGTTGTCATTTCAGGGTCATCGACTACACGAATGTCGTGCATTGGAGACAAAATGAAACAACGGAGCAGTCAAAAGTCATGATCTGTAGTTGAGCACCCTGCGGGAATACCGCAGACAGACTTCTGTGTAACCTAATACTTTCTTATGTTATGAAGCTAATGTTTTTAGAATGGCGAGTAACACTGTTCGACCCGTCATTTCCGGAGGGCAACTCTGGGACTTGAGCTCAGAGACTAACCCTATAGGTACCGTTCCACGAGAATGCCCCTGAACTTAGCTCCAGTTTTATGCCCTAAACTAAAAGTATTTGCTTCATAACATAAGAAAGTATTGGGTTGCAAAGACGTATTTCATGCCGCGGACCCGTCCGTCTGCGGCATCTCAGCTGGACGCTCACCTGCATGATTCATGATTGCTCTGTGTAATGTTTTATGCTGAAGCAATGAACAGTCCTCGCACCAGATGACAATGAAATATGAAACTGATTCATTTTCTAGGAACGTGGAAGCCACTCGGTGTCATCTGGATAGGGTCAGCTGAGGTTCGCAGGTCAAGGATCTGCGCAGAACGATGTTCGCAAGTCACGAATATACGTACAGCGCATGCGTAGACTGCATCCTCCTTTTCAAGATAGGAAATGGAAAGGTATTTCTAGTAGGACGATACCTGTGGGATGGTGTGAAATCATTCGGGCTACGTATCCGTCAGCACCTTTTTTTTCGAATGTACTCCACTGTTTAAAATCAGTCTAATGGTGAGTTGAAATAAAAGAGGTAACAACTCTAGTGTAACTGGAGCAACTACAGTTCGTATGAATGGGTAGTATGAATCAATTCAATCGATGGAAAATTATTTTACGTATCATTCATCCCTAAAGAATGCTTTAAATTAAATAAATACTTCTCAAAACATAATTATGTAAATAAATAAATTTCTTGTCAAAAAGCAGTAGAAACTGCCACATGGAGGACAATAAACTAATTTACTCTCCGGAAGTAAGCAAGGGACCATCCCATCAATTCCGGTATGTATCGGACAATGCGCGTCGAGAATTCTCAATAGTCTTGATGAAGATTTTCTGTCATCGTAATCGTATGAAGTCAGTAAGTCTTTGCAGTCGTTGTAAAAAAAGCAGTTACAAACTGCGTATGACCACGTGGAGGACAATAAACTAATTTAGTCTCCGGAAGCACACGCTTCAGCACACTCCAGACAATAAAAATAGCTCGATACAGGTTATAAAAGTAACATAATACCAACAAATTTATATTTAATAAAACACAAAACATTCTTTCAGAAGCAGGTATTATTGTCAAACTATTGATTATTCGGAAAGTATTATATAAAAATCGTATCTATTAAATAAATTCAAGATTTATTATTTCTATAGACTCATTAGGCAAGGGTGTAGTGAGTTCGTATAAAATATCCGCCTCTACGCGAATTTTTATTCGAACTGATGCTTTTTTTCTCGAATTTTCGGAACATCTAACGAAGTAAATAATGATTAGTTTTGAACGCAAACGTGGTACTTTTGTCCGTACGAAAATATCGTATCATAAGCACAAAAACTCCCGGTGGGACCTGCCAGTTTTCCTCACAATGAGTAAGAGGTCGAATCTGAAGTCTCTGCGCCCTGAAGTCCCCACCTACGCACGCACGCACGCACGCACTCTCGCTCGCTCCCTCGGAGCACGCACGACATCCACCCTGTGCACGCACGCACACGCGCGTGCTGGTCGACATACCTGCGCCTCATGTCGAAGCGTCAGCACGCAGCCGGCTCACCCACTCGCGCACACAACCTTCAACAACGCCCAGACGGCCTTGCGATGAGGAGGAGAAAGGAAAGAAGAAAAAAGGAAGGAGAAGAAGAAAGCGAAAATAAAAGCGATGAAAACGAACTCACGAAGAAACAAAACATGTACGTAAGCAGTCGCAGAGCTATTGCTGCGGTGAGCGAGATAAGGAGAGGTGGTGGAGGGGGAGATGATAAGGCCCCCCTCCAATGATTCCCAATTAAAATGAGCAAGTTTAACGTTTTCAATATTTAACAATATATAATCAATAGTTTGATAATACGTACCCATGAGACAACTCTTTCATGTTTTACTAAATACAAATTTATAGATATTTTGTTGATAAAACGTAACTTACTATTTTTATTCTTCTCTTAAGAGTTTGTTGAAATGTTAAATCCCTCACAGCCTTTGATCGGAATTGATGGGATGCTCCCTTACTTGCTTCCGGAGAGTGAATTAGTTTATTGTCCTCCACGTGGTCATACGCAGTTTATACTAGTATTTTGCACAATAAATTTATTTATTTTACTTATTTATTCCAGTCACTAACTTATTGGCCCCGTTTGCATAATATTCTACGTTCACTTAAATTCTCTTAGAGGTTTTGAATCTGAGTCCACGATGAGTCATTCGCGCTTTGCCCCTCCTCTCCCATTCCGAGAAAAAAAGAAACACTTCTAAGACTCCAATCGATAGTTAATAATTTAAAATACATCTAGATATGAAGAAGAAGAAGAAAGAAGGGCGTAGAACTATTTTCACTTCTTCAAATACAAGATCTAATAATAATGGATTTATTGTCAAAAGACAGTTACACACCACGTAAGACCACGTGGAGGACAATACACTAATTCACTCTCCGGAAGGAAGCAAGGGACCATCCCATCAATTCCGATCCTAAGGTAGAGGTGGATTAAACATTTCAGCACGCGCCTATGATGTGAATAGAGATAATTAGCTACGCGTTACAGTGTCAAATTCGTCCGTACCCAACCAACAACTCCGATGATCTTTCTGACTGCTTTCGCACCGCACACTTTTTGGACTGACGACGACGCTGAGGGGTATCTAGAATGTCAAGAGGACTTAGTTTCCTTTGCCCAAGCACTGTTTAGCGCTGCCGTAATATGTAATTTTTTTCTTTGCCTGTATTCAACTTATCTTACCCGCTGGATATTTTCTGTACACTTCCGTTCGACCGGGTCGGCGCACGAAGGGATTGGGCAAAACGTTATCCAACGAATACATATATTGGGTCATATATTTTTCATTGTAACATAATAGTCTCATCACCCACCAGTGTCTCAGGTGGTAGTGTTGTCACTCATCCCGGGTTCGATTACCGATGGGGGCAGAAAATTTGTAGCTTTTCACACTGTCCCACTTCATATAGCGGTGACTACTGGAAAGGAAACTTTTCTTCCTCTATCCAGGTCCTTCTGGTATCAATAACTCTTGACTATTCCTAACTACTTCTACTAACCCCTACACATGGGTCAAGTTGTTGGTAAACCCAGCTAACCGACCCACCTACTAACAGCCTACCACCCATCACCTGCTTCCTATCGCCCCATGTAGATAGGCTTCAATAGCACGCTATATTTCCCATTTACAAATACAACAATATATATTCTCATCAACAAATTTATATTCTTTCAAACTGGAAAAAGTAATTAGAATATTTCTTTATTTTTAGGAAGTATTTTTAATATTTCGTATTACATAAAATGTTTTCATTGTGTAACGGACGACGAAGTAATTACAAACACATTTTCTTTTATTTTCTCTCACTGAACACGCCACGTGAAATATTAATCCTCATAGATTTATAACAATAAGTTGTGCCCTCCAACCTTCGATATAAAATGTAGTATCATTCGCGGACCGTAAGAAATGTTTCACTCGTTGCACAGTGCTGCTGTTGTTTTTGTAAATGGGAAATGTAGCTTGGTGCTATTGAAGCTTATCTACATGGAGCGATAGGAGTTAGGAGTCGGGTGGTGGGCAGCTTAGCTGGGTTTACCAACAACTTGGCCTACGTGGAGGGGTTAATAGAAATAGTTAGTAATAGTTAAGAGTTATTGATTCTAGAAGGACCTGGATAGGGGAAGAAAAGTTTGCTTTCCAGTAGTCACAGCTATATGAAGTGGGACAGTAATGTGAAAAGCTACAAATTCTCTTGCCCCATCGGGAATCGAACCCGGGATGACTTGGTGATGAGCGATATCACTACCACCTGAGCCACCGGTGGGGTCACAGCGCTGTTGTAGACCTAGGCTTCAGCGTCTAGCACGTTGAACACTACGCTGCATTTTTCGGTGATACTTATGGAATTAGTAATCAACGCTCTAAGGAAGCTCAGAAATGATTTCCTCGGGTCTGGGTCTATACACAAGTGTTCACGTACTAAATATGGCCATATTCATACGGCACCTGACTAATCCGAAACATTTGTCCTGCTAGGTAATCGGAGAGCGATGTAAAGTCATTCACTTCCATTTTGTGCATGTGTGACAACTAACTGGATAGTACAATTAATTTGTAACTCTGGTAACTCAACTTCATGCAGGTTCCCAACTGTCACTTCCTCTTGATGTGTAATTGGCTGTTCTCCTGGTGACGCAATGACATTACAAGTACATTACTAATACAAACTAAATCTCGTTCTTGAAAAAAAAAAAAGTTGAATATGAGTAACGCTAGAACTGATCAACTAGTATGCGGGAAAACCTAACAGAACAAGAAGGGAAAAATCTTACACTATTTGGGTCATTTCGAGAGTTGTCTATTGCAGTTTATTAGCTCGCAAGGGGCATTGTCCTGAATTTTGGAATTCATATTTTATTCGTTCTAAGAGCGCATAGATCAGAATCTGTCCTGATTTCATTTCTTTCTTGATATAAGGGTTCGATATTCATGATATTTCCGATGATGTCGCGAAGAAACAATCAATTATCTGCAGAACGCGATACAGACTTTTAATTTTACGCATCGGACTTGATTTTGGGAACATGGAGAACATCCAAATTGGATGCTACCAAAGAACAATGGCATCTGCAATGTTGGTTAGGTTAGCACCCTCACCCCCAATTTAGACTAATTGGTCGTTTTTAACCAGTAGCGGCGATTGGGAATCAAAAGGGGGGCAAAAATATAATGGCCATTTTCACTTACTTAACATCTTCCGCACATTTCCACTAAGTACGATTTAATATAATTAATCAAAGAAAAGACAATTGGTGACTACCACATCAGGGAGAGTGTAATTTTTTTAATTCTCAGCTTTAGTCGGTTACAATGAAATATTTATCTTTCCTTAAAAAAAGGGGGGCTGACCCCCTAGTCCCAACTGGCATCCGACGTCACTGTTTTTGACTACCATAAAGAATTGGTACACAACCTTCGCGCTTCAAACAAAGAATCACCGACGGCAGTGGTGTAGTGGTAGCGTCTTCGCTTCCACGATCCCATTGGCTGAGCGGAAGAGAGTGGGTTCAAACCCTGCTCGGCCAAACTAGATGAGGTTTTTCAGCTGGGGTTTCTATCTTCCCAGACAGATGTTGGTTCGGTACCATAAGTTCCCCGTCAACCCAACATCTCTCCTTCCCAATTCCCTTACCCAAGTCCAACGGTTAGGTGGAAGAGCAGATATCGTGGCCTGAACCTCGTCAAAAGGCATAACATAATAAAAAAAACTATATCCGAGAAAATTGTGGAGGGGAGGTAATACAGGGTCTCACTCCATTATTCATCCTGATTGTCTAAGAAAACTCAGAAAAAATAACTTTGAGAATTGGGGGTTTAAAATTTGTCAGGACTGCGAAAAAACCTTTCGATTTGTATTCCAATTCACAATCCCCAAAACCAGAGGTAGTGGGGCACTGTGGCATGGAAGCCCTTGTTCGGTGAGGCAGTCAATAGCGGCTCGCGCCGAGTTGCCACGGTACGTGGAAATTCCTATAGGAGGAATGGAATAAACGGCAACCATCTTACACTCATTTCCGATACACTAGTTCATCGATGTAGTGTTATAATGTACCTGACCGCAGCTGAGGCTCCCTTTAGAGCACCGAAAGCCCGTGATTAGCAAGAGTAATAGTACCCCCATTGGCGTTGTAAACGCAACCCGCATTCACCTTGTGTTTTATGAGTCACCCGCGTGTCATGTAGCGCACTTTACGACCGACAGCTACGACGACTCGAGGGCTGAAAGGCCGCCACAGCCGGTGTCCAAGGTCTTCGAAGGACGTCTGAAACAATGCCCTGCGCGCGGGACAATGGGGGACAGCCTCACCGGATGGAGAAGGAGTTTACAGAGAGATAAAACGAAACAGAAAGCTGCATTTTAAAATCAATGACTCACTCTGCACCGGAAACGAAGGGATAGACTTCAGACGCCATTAGTCACAGACAAGGGGGAAAGAGGAACGGAACACCTTGAGATCAGTGCGTCCACAATCACTCCAATTCCATTGATTGTGTTGTGGTCCCATTCAAGGATTTACAACATTCGTCCACTTTCAAATTGTTTCCACATTTCTTTTTCTCAATTGAATAGATTAGAGGCCGTCCGTAACTTTGGTAGCACCGAAAATACCATCTTTAACAGTGCCCCCTCCCTCCCGTCAACAATGCACTTCAACCAGTCATCTCATCCTCTCACGCATAACTACATATTAACGCTATTCCTAACAGTGGCGCACCTATACTTCATGAAACCCAGGGCGGGAGAATTTTTAAAAGTCCCTAAAATTTTTGGAGACCCTTCAACGATTCCTCAAGAAAAGTCCTTCAAAATTTTGTATCGATTCAGCGAGACTATTTTTTTCCTCTTCTCTTTTGGAGGGAGGGGGATTTTACGAACACGTCGTTGAATTTACTGTTATTTGTTTACATATATTGCATAACAAACATGACGTCGCTTCAGATTTCATAGTACCTCTAATCGGTACTATGAAGTACAATGTAAAGTCATCAGCGATGAGATGCATTCAACTTGCGGCGTCAACGGAAAACTCGGTCATATCCATCCGAACCGACAGGTCGACAAAAAAATCCGATTTTTAAAACAAATATTTCCTAAGATGCAAGAATAAAAAATGTCTTAATTTCGTATGCAAATATGTTGTAATTTATCGTGGGAACTGAAAGACTTAGAAAACAAGAACCTGACCCGTAGAAAAACAGAAATTCCCCTAACATTATAACACTAATTTCCTGACAACGATGAACTAGTGTATCGGAATTGAGTGTAAAATGGTTGCCATTTATTCCATTCCTCCTATCGGAATTTCCCCGTACTGTGGCAGCTCGGCGCCAGCCGCTATGGACTTCCTCACCGAACAAGGGCTTACATGCCGTGCATATTCATCTTGTATTTAAAATGTAAAAGTTTTAAAATGGTTAGATGGAAGAGCAGACCTTAAGAGTCGACATTTGTCTAGAGTACGTGAAAACCTCACCTACTTCTGTCGAGCAGGGTTTGAACCCACGCTCTACCGATCAGCGGGGTCCAGGAAGCGAAGACGCTACCATTAGTCCACCGCAGTCGGTATAATTTGCCACAAACAAATTGAATAGTTTAATACGCTGGTCGTATCAAAGATACTCAACCAAGTAAATCAGCGTGTCCTTTTCTTGTTTTCATTTCAGAATACGAAATAAGTCCAAACAAAAATATTTATCACACACGATACGCATTTGTTGGGAGCAAACTATTTGATACCTTGCAACGTTTTCATTTCTTAAGACACAGAACTCGAGATCCGCGGGCTATTTTTTAATACGTACTATTTCTTTTATTTTAAAACACGAAACTTCTTCAAGCAACATGATTTTCGAAATAAATATAACAAAATTTTAAAAAATAATAGTTGGGAAAACCAATTTTCCAATTTTTTACGAATTTATATAAGATTTACATTTTTTGTTCATTCGTTTTTTCTTATTATTTTCACTAAACGACTCATTTTTGCGCTGCAGATTTTACGTAGTCTCCCTTTGGGTGTTAAATACGGGCTTCACGGAGTGTCGAGTTCCGCAAAGTACCAGGCGACAGCACTGGGAGGGGATGTGGTCGGCATCTCGCCCCGACCGGTTTCACCCTACGATAGACTCGGGACTTATTTTACAAGAGGCTGATTAGGTTTTGGAGTCAGTCTGGATGTTGCGATGAAAAATCCCCACCTCTCCGGGAATCGAACCCCGACCATTCACCCAGCAACTCGGCGCTCTGCACACTTTTCTAATAATTATTTTAATAAATTCAATTCAATGCAATTCAATACAACTCAGTGCTAGGAAATAAATTGACGTTTATTGCTTTGAGAGTTATGATTCATATTTATAAATACTCGCCTTCACAATAAAAAGTTTGCAAAGAAACAAAATTAAGAAGAGCTAATTTAGTAATTTGGAAACAATTTGTTTAAATTGAATAAATAAGAAGGATAGAAGATGGTAGACCTTTATCAAAATTGATGCAAGATCGCTGTAAAAATACTATTCGTGTTTCCTTTTACTTCCAATTCAATACAATACTATAAATGTATAAATGTAAAAATACAATATTAAACGTTCCCCAGAATCAGGGACAATAGCATTCCTATAAGTGTTCTTCAGAATAATCATGTGTTGAAATATAAGGGAATTGCACTTTTTAGCAAGTAGTCAGCTTGAACAAATAAATGCCAGATATTTATTTCAAGATAAGAAAGGATTGTCAGAAGTCATCTTAGCGACGCTAATTCCGCCCTTGGAAACTAACTGGTGCATTTCCTCCCAGATCTAAGCTCCTAGAAACAGTAGCTCCCTCGCTATCGTTAATCCCAACCCTATGCTTCCCTTACGGCATAAACTTGGGGTGAAGTTTCAATGCGAGGTAAAGTGCGCTGGGTATAAAAAAAATTTAATTTTGCACAACATCCAGAAAAGAACTACACGATAATAACAGTTTCAGAAATGAAGATTCTGAAATTTGTAAACAAAGTGAAGTGCTCACCGTTTTATTATATTGATATCAGACACAAACAAAAAATGAAGTCCACTGTGCATTCATATGCAAAATATCTATTTCTTACAAAAGGTGGAATACCAATTTTTTAATACGTACTATTTCTTTATTAATTAGAATTGTTTCATTATTTGGTGTCAACGTGGCTCAGTGGGTAAAGCTAGCTGGAGCCGGGGTTCGATTCCCGGTGAGGTGGGGATTTGTCATTACGCCTCAACATCCAGACCGACTCCCAAGCCTACTCAGCCTGCTGTAAAATGAGTACCAGGGTCTATCCTGGGGTCAAACCGGACGGAGCGAGATGCTGACCACATATTCTCTTTCTAGAGCTCTGCCCTTCGTGAACCCCGTGGGTAACGTCGAGACCTCTAGTGGGATAGTTTGCCTTCGTTTCATGATTATACCAGTCGAAGGTTTTTGTTGTATTATTTGTCACGCGGATTTTGACGACGAAACTGAAGTTGAGTAACACTGTGTGTTTGGTCTCGAAGCAACATTCCTTTTGCGTGGAAACCTTGTGGTGGCGTACGGACGACGGCTGCTACCTGAAATCGACATTCAAATTGGATGCACGAACCTTCGAATGCGAATAAGGCTCCCGGTGACACACGCTGATCTTAACCATCGAATTAAAAGAATAAATAATTTCTAGGATTCGAGGTAAACAACGCTGGGTAGAAGCAACTACAAGAAGGAGAAAAAATTCGAAAATATAAAGTATATTTCAAATTTCATCCAACTTTCCTTAAACTATGATGTATCGTGTAATGTAAGCATATTTTTCTTTTTTTGAGATTTAGCTAAACTTTTTCCAGATATTCATTATTGTAATTATAAACTTTATTGTCAAAAAACAGTTACAAACTGCGTATGACGACGTAGAGGATAATAAACTAATTTTACTCTCCAGAAGCAAGCAATGGATCATCCCATCGATTCCGATCAAGGGCCCAAAGGCAGAGGTGGATTTAACATTTCAACACACTCCTAACGATAAAAAATAGTTCGACACGTGTTATAGTATTAACATAATATCAACAAATATTGTATTTAATAAAACACAAAAAAGTCATTTCACAATTACGTATTATTATCAAGCAATAAATCATTCGGAAAGAATTGTTGATAAATCGTAACTATTAAATAACACTAAATTCCCGAATAATTATTTCATTAGATGCCGCCCTAGGCAAGAGTCTAGTAAGTCTATAAAATATCCACCTCTACCCGAAGGAAAAACGGAGAAAAACCCACGCCATGATGGGACACGGGCCAGGATAAAATAGTTGACTATGAACTATCGATGGTGGTCGATAGTCCAAAATGTCTATAGTTATCAATAGTGCTATCGATAGTTTCCCATCTTTAATGTTCACCGCACCTGAATGGGAACCATTCCACCTTTTATTTGGAGACACACGGAAGAATTGAATGGAAAAAGACCAAACAAGGAAGGAAGACGAAAAGAGAGAGGGAGCAAAGCAGACGTCAGGTGCGTCTGGTCGCATTTATTTCTTCTTCTCAGTGGATTCTCATTCACAAAAGCGAACGTAAACTTGAAAAGTGGAAAGGAAAACACTACAAGGTTGTGGAGCAGAGACCCTTGGTCTTCCGGGAAGATCACGCGATAGGACGCTCTTCTTCTCAGTCCCTTCACAAAATGACCAGATTTTTCCGTTAAACGTTGTTCAAAAACAAGACCATCTAATCAAAAGTCAAACTGCCCCACAACCGGCCCCAAAGGTGCCCATGGGGGTTGCGAAGGAGCCCCGGCACTAGAAGGAGGAGACGCGGTCCTTCCGCCGGTTTGACCCCAGGATAGGGCCTGGTACTCATTTTACAACAGGTCTGGGAGTCAGTCTGGATGTAGAGGTGTGACGAAAAATCCCCACCTCACCGGGAATCGAACCCCTCGCCCATCCGGCAGGCAACTCAGAGCTCTATCCACCGAGCCACGCTTACTCCCAAACATTAATCTAGTATAATTTCATTCATTACTTTCTGTCTCCTTTATTTTTAACTTATTGGGATAATGTTGAGGGATTCGTGAGAAATGAAAAGATTCCAAAGTTTCGAATACATCATTTAACTATTAACAGGGTTATAAAAGAAATAACAGTATCAATTACCGTCTCTAGATACCAAATAATGAGAAAATTTTCACAATAAACATTAACAAAATCAATATTTTATATAGCTATTACTATGCACAATAATAACATACCTTGGTCATTTTTTCTACACAGTTCTACACGAAGAGATTACATTATCTAGGTATGGTAATAGAATCTGCGATGTCTTTTATAGCGCTGATGATGGTTAAATAAACTAACAAAAATGTTGACATAGTTAATAAATATTTTAAAATATGACCACACCCTCAATATTATTACAATATATACGTGTGGTCAACAGTCCTGAAGATATTAATTTTTAATGTAGAAATATTCTTCAATCGACACGTTCTTTCGATTGCTATAAAACACTCTTAAATACCACAATTATTATAGTTGAAAAAACAATTGACAAATCACCGACTTATATTGTCTCACCTCGCCAAATCTCGGTTTGTCTCGCTGTGTCTCGCCCCAGAGTCGTTCTCCTGATACGAGTCAATGAGACACGAGACAATTCATATGCAAAGTTGTTACGTATACACCGCATTTTATTATGCTGGAAACAAAACTGCGCGAATACTTCAAGTATCCCACTTGAGATCATTTTGCGAGGTAGTTACACCAAAATCATCTATAGGGCATTCATACAATGATATTGGAAGTCATTAAAATAATAAATGATCGTTTTGTCCTTGTTTCTCTTGGCATCAGAGCGGATCCTGTCGAGTGGCAACGAACGGCCTCGCGGTTGCGCTGCGCACAATGACACGATGCGGGCAGCAACGGATCGAAATTACTCACTGCCCCACAGGTCTGCATCGGCATTTCAATTGTCTTACATTCACAATAACAAACTTGAGCCCTTCCGTGGCTCAGGTGGCAGCGTTCTAGTTCATCACCAATCCTCCCGAGTTCAATTTCCGGTGGGGCCAGAAAAATCTGTACTTTTTCACATTAATGTCACAGTTCATATAGTTGTGACTGCGGAAAAGCGAATCCTCCGTCTGCTCCTAATAACCCACCTACTAATAATAACTCTACCACCCAACTCCTATCGCTCCAGGTAGACAAGCTTCAATAGCACGCTACATTTCCCATTTACAAATCCATACTTCCATACTAATATATAAATGCGTAATGCGAAAGCCAATGTGTCTGTCTGTTTGTCACTTAATCACGACTAAACCACAGAACCGATCGTGATGAAATTTAGTTAAGATGAAATTTTTAACAAAGAAAGAATAAACTATCAGGGTTATAAAAATTAGGACCTTGCGAGGCCAATATCTGAATAAAACTGTCTTGAAATTGTACGGAGTCTTATGAATATAGCCTCTGATGTAGGTCTTTTTTAAATAAAACCCCATGATAATTCTGATGGAATCGACATAAAAAACAATCAACGTGTCACAAATTTAATATAGATAAGGACATTACGAAATTAGTCTTTTGTCCTTCCGGTCAATTAAAAAAGTTATTCGATGAAAATTGTCGCATTACTAGAGAACTACGGTGAAAGTAGAGACCATTTCACCAACACAATACTTCAATTTAAACGGTATATTTAATGATTACCCATTTTTTATGCACCATCATTCATGAATCCCCATTTCCCTATTAATATATAAATGCGCAATGCGAAAGCGTGTCTGTCTGTTTGTTACTTAATCACGACTAAACCACAGAACCGATCGTGATGAAATTTGGCAAGAAGATAGTTTCGATGTCCAGGATGAACATAACCTAACTTTTATATTTCAAATGTATGAAAAGAAAAATAGAAAACGACATGGTACATAAATGTCGATGAAATCGGGGTGAAAAATCAGCCATATTCACTTGCACTGCGTAAACGGTTAGAGATAGATGACCACTGTGACCACTGTGAGTGGCAATATTCTTCGCCTCGCAGAGTTCTACAAAAAAGTCCGCGACAGCATCTCGGCAGATACGTTCCTTTTAGGGAGTAGACATTCGTTAAGAAATGATTTATTAAAATCCACCTCTCAGGGGGTGAAATGGGGGTTGGAATATTTTATGTATGTATCACACTATAACTAGGGCCAATATCAATTTTCGGAGCAATTTCAACTAAAATTGATACACATATGACTGACTATATGACACCAAGCCCAATAGGGGAAGACATCCCCTGCACCCCTAGAGAGGGAGAGTAATGGGAAAATCCGATATTAGATTCGAAACCATAGTTTTCGGTGGCGTTGGGATATATCAGGAAGTCCCATATGCTTTCTAAGTCAACAATCAATTTCTACACAATATACTATAACATACCCCTAGCATCCATAGGGTTGGGAAAGAAGAACAGGTAAATATAATAAAAAACGACCCATATTGGTGTTGAATAAATCATTTTTGGGACCGCTGGAGTGCAGAGACACCCTCATAGCCAGATAAGTACACAATAAGGAATAAACACCATTTGTGTTGGGAGTGAGGAGTGAAATGAAAAATAATCGAAAGTGACCGATATTAGTGTTGAAATGGTAGTTTTCGGGGACGCTGAAATTAGTAGTGATATCCTCGAAGACGTCAAAGTCCACAATCTACCCGCATAAACTCCAGCACCCTTAGGGAGGGGGTTGCTATGAATAAAATATCGAACATGACTCACCAGAGACGACTCCACAATTTTCGGCGTCGCTGAGTTTTGATTGTGAAATCCCGATATCGTGTAAGTCTGACCTCAGTCCTTGTGAAATAAACACACCACTAACATCCCTTGGGTGGGGATAGGGGTGGAAATGGATTCATCGATAAAAATAATTGAAAACTAATATTGAAATATTAAAAAAATGCATCGGATACATAGTTTTAGGGTTGACGCGATATTTTAACTATCAATGCCGTTATGTTCAAGATGATATCACATAGGAGCACTGTAGTCTTAAAGCTGGAGGCGTAAAAAGACCGATATTGGGGTCGAGTCTATGATTATTGTGTATTCTAAGACTATTAATCTATTTCCAATGACACTTTGTACCCTTCAGACCAAATGATGTGCACCAGGTCCCTAGAAGAAGAGCGTCACAAAAAAATTTAAGAAAGGAGAAAGGATTTTACAAAACTTCACCCGTGAGGGTGTGAATTGGGAAATTGGTGTTTTCTGAAACCTTCTTTTGCATTACATCAGAGGAAATAAGGGATTGAGGGTACACAGCTACACAAATATAATCTCAATGGAAAACATTAATTGATAACATTCTCAATAAATACCAATGAGGATATGAGAAAAAAATAAAATTGGAGACATATTACAGAATGTACGCGAGGAAACCTGCGGGTACTCAGTTAGTACTACAATAATAATAAATAACAAACTGAGATGTATAACGCATTCGTCTATGTTCGCAGGGGTGCAGATATCCCGAGACCCCCTTTTTGGGGCGGTGTCCCAGCGAGCTTACGGGAGAATTTCACCTCGGAACACATCGGAGCTTCACAACAATGCAAGAAAACTCCTTTATGAAGAACATTTACTTTACTCCGAAAAAGGTACTTATGTGTTAGTTTTCTCATTCATTTCGCCACTACAGATTTGTAAATTTCAAATATATTCCAAACACCATTTTTACGATTTTTGAAGTAATTTTTTTGAGTAGCTGTGTAACAATTAACTATGTCAAATTTTGCCACGTCTACAATTGATAGTATGTTGCCTTGTACTTCCCTATTCGCAGAAGTAATAAAAGACAGGAAAATATTACGAGAAATTTTACGTATCAAATAGTAATCAGTAAATTATATTACTATTAACGTCCATTATGTAATCTAATTAAATAAATAATTAAAAACTTACAACCTTTTATGGACGAATAATATTTATATTTTGGTTTATATTTATGCTCATATGTTCATTTGTCCTGTTGTTATGTTTATTGTCATAATTAGTTATTACTTGGTCACATTACGAGGACTTGAATCCAAGTCGAAACGCAATGAGTTCTTAAAAAGTATATTATTATTTTTCCTTAAAAGGTCGTAAGTTTTTAATTAATTTTTTAATTAGTAATCAGTAAATTTGTTCATACCATTAATGCCAGACTTCTCGTATGTTCATTGAACACTAGCCGTTCAGAGTTTAGTTGCTGGAACGGGTTTTCTATGTTGAATTGTTGTGCTACGTACACTGCCTTTGATGATGCAACACTTGAAGGATCATACTCTGGTGCACTGAGGGTTGCATAACATATCGTTAAGGTATATTTTAAAATTTCCATGCCGGTATATTTTAAAATTTTGATTATGAAGTTTACGTCAGTCATTATTGTCATAAAGTTATAAATTTAAAATTTTCAAATTCTATAGTCCATTTAAAACTATTATTTGCGAAGTGTCAAATTAGAAGTGTACTAGATTGCTGTTGCTCAAGTAAGTGAGTGAGTGAATTACACACAATAAATGTTATAATATTACATACTCTTTGCTCATTGGGGATTTTACCCCCAAACTGCAGCAGAACGGAATTTGTTGTGTACAAAGAGATGTTAAGTTTTGTGGATTCTAAGAAATCGCATTGAGAGTTTATCTCACTGGTGGACACTTCTCATTCACTTTTCATTCCTTCGAGTGCAATTCAACGCAATACGGATGCATTTCAAGTCGTACCAATATTGAAATATAAACCCTTAGAGGGAACCCTCACTACCTGTCCACTCCAGCATCCCAGCGAAATTTTCTGACAAAAATAAAGTTTCAGGGTGACTAAAACATTCCACCCGGCCATTACCAAACACGATCGCTGTCTTCTGTACTGCAAAGACCGCAAGAATAAGGAGGCTAATTCATTAGGTTCTTGATTGTCCTTAAAAAATAAAATTAAAAAACATTAACTTAAACTCGCAATTATATCTCTCATACTGGTAGAATGAAAGTATACCATATACTTCATAAAGATTACGGTGGACATTAGCTAGGACGCTTGAGGTAGAAAATCTCTTGCACTGTAATTCAAACACATCTGGAGTTTGAGTTACTCAACAATTTGCGTACTATATAGTTTCGTTTCCCGGCGAATTCAAGACGGTGGTTCGAGTACGAAGATGTACCCGGAACGAAACAGCAATATACGGCGACGTATTTAACAAAAGACGTAACCACGTTCACTGAAGTCAAGTAACCAAGTATTCAATAAAATTGGAAATATTTTAAGGAGTTTTAATGAATTAATAATTCGCACTTGTGATTTTTACTTTTGGACTTGGACAATTATTTTGTGAATTTAAAAGTCAAAAATAAATTTAGATTTGTTTGACTTTTTTTTGACGCGGATCACATCATCTTCATTCACGTGGTTCGTCTGCCTTTTTCGGCAGAACTATATTTTCCTCAGGTTTTGTTGATATATTCTTGTAGATGCCGCGTGAAGTAGGGAAATCTTTAGTCATTACGTTGCTCTTTTTATTAGCTATATTTTAGGTGGTTTTAACAGCTATGTGAAGCTGATGATTGTGTCAGGATATAAAAAACATAAGCCCCCTAAATTTTCTCCGTATAAATTTAAAATAAAATAGTATACAATACTCTGAGCCGTAAGGGTATAAAAATTCATCGCCACTGGATCGGGAATGGGTCAAACTATCATTTGGAATTTTTTTAGGACACACAAGTCCGTCAGAACGAACAGGCTTTAAGTGAATATCTGGAACATTCTCTTCATGGCAGATCCTCCGAGAGACCTGTGGCCGTGTGGCCGAGGGGCGTGGCGGTGGTGGCTGTTGAAGGGAGTCGAAGAAGCGTGGGGCGGTCGAAGGTCGGACGCTGAGCCACACAATGGGCGGTGAATGCCCGGCGCCCGCGCGCCCGCTCGCCCGCTCGCCCGCTCGCCCGCTCGCCCGCTCGCCCGTGGGCGACTCGAGCGATCGACGCACAGCTGCACTATTTTCACATACACGTAACTTTCTCGAAAATAAAGTAATAGGGTTGAATTCTACGAATTTAATTAATATCCGAATTAATATAAATAGTAGAAAAAAATTGACTGTTTACTATTAAAAAATACGAATTACAAAACAACAAACTAAGGTACCAGGTAATCGTTACACACGTTCGATGCAGAAAGAATAGAATATCGCCACATTAGCAAGTGAGTTGAAATGTTGGACGAGGTTGGCGATAGATTTAAGTTTAAAGAAATCCAAAAGTACTGGCATCATTACGCTTATCATTAACCTTATGGACGATGGCGCAGTAAAAGCGTTGGCTAGACTGTGTACAAGTCCCGCGCCAACATCATGCCAGTTAGACTGACAATAAATAAATAATTTACTGACGAGAGAGCAATTACAAACTGCCGATGATCACGTTGAGAACATTAAACTAATAAACACAGTGCATTCCCGGTTATGGTGTTTTTCTTTGTTACATTTTCTGACATTGATTATAGTTTCTAACATTCATATGTATCAGAAACTCCATAATTCCTTTCAGCAGAACATATTATTCGGCGATTACACATTCTTAATGTGTGTCGGTATCTGTAATGTTGTTGCCACCATTATGGCATGTGGCCGCGCAGACGAAGACACAATCTTACATTGTTGACAAATTTCTTATCTCTAGCAACATTTCTGACGATTCCCTGGCTACCAACTCCTGCTCTTTGGCAACGTTTAGAAACGACTATCTCGCTTCCGTATTTCATGTGAAATAAATAAATAATTTCGTTTATGTAATGTATGTGTTCACTGAATTTCTATTTGAATTGTGATGTACCAACTAACGCATGTTTTCAATATCATATGTTCAAATATGAGGGGAGAAAGTATTAGAGCTAAGTATTGGATTAGCATTGTTTGAAAATTTATTATTAATTGATTGTGTGTAATGCAGTGACATATTTGCCTTGTGGAAGTAATTTTATCTGTTAAAGATTTTTATGATGTTTATTGTTAATTTTGAGAATTCATTTTATTACTTGTTTGTTGTGTTTTACTTATCGTAAACGCAAAAATATCCCTATTGTATGTATTACGTTCATTATATAATGAACGTTAATAGTAGAATTCCTAACTCGAAATAGATGTTCACACGGAAAACCGAGTCCCTTGGTTGCTTCTATCGAATCTACATTGTCCCGTGTTTCCAACACATTAGACACAGCAGAATAACAACTGTTAATCATGCTATCACCGCAGAAAGCAGCAGAGTATCTGAAAAAATTACTCAATAGCTCAATGCAAACTCCTTTGGCGGACATTTCCAAAGTTTCGTGAATAGCTGACAACTTGACTTCAGTCAACGTGGATATGTTACCCAACTACCACCTTCCTCCCTTTATGATGTTTTTAATATATAAAAGAAAACCGCAGATACTTATGAAAATATAATTAAAAATATTCCAAGTCTTCAAAAAAGAAGAAAATATTATAATTTCCACGCTCCTTTGATGTGTGTATGAAGGAGAAACTATTTGTCTCCGAGGTCACAACATGAGATGTGGAGAATGAAGAGATCTCATGCTTCCTCTCCTGTCTCTTATA
>NNCF01142073.1:0-12967 GCA_002313205.1 Laupala kohalensis
TATGAACTTGAGATTCTCAGTTTAATAAATCCATAATTACTCCAAGATAATTAACATTAACAAAATGGTTACAGAGAAAATACTCTACAGTGTTTGATATCTAATTAGTATTCAGTGTGAACACAAAACTCAACAGTTTCACGTCTCCAGCTGTGGCTCCAGATATTTGCGCCCGCGGGCGGATCTATAGTAAAACTATTTTTTGAAATTAAATGTTTGAGCAATTACCCCTGGACCACTTGACGTGTATTGGTTGAATAAATAATAAGTCATATTTTAAATATTGGTTTCGAAAGACATTTATTGAGTTAAGTGTTATAATTCGCGTCTCGGGAGTTCTTATCAAAATTTTACGTAGTTGAATGGTATTCGTGAACAGGGTAATTGAATTCAAGTTTCCCGCCAACATTTGTAGCAAATGGGATGAATACTACGTTGTCATCATTAACCTCTTCATAAAACCGAACATATATGTGAGTAACGGTGTTTTCTTTATTTAGTAATGTATCACACGAAAATAGTTTCAGATACCAACGATGTTTTTTTTTTCATTATGGCATTTTCAAACATAGGTTTTCGTCTTCCACTCCGACTTTTATAATCTTCTACATGACTTTTTCAAATTACGCAACGTCTGACCTATGTGATATCTCGAGAGATGTCATGGTTGCTATGGTAACCGGTAATTCATATAGAAATCGTGGATGGTCTATGATGGTCCAGTATACAATTTATTTCGCTTATTCACTTTTGTTTTCTCGCTCAAATATTTTCCTGTAATTAAAATAATGCTTCTGGAAAAAAGATACAAGCTAATGAACTCGGAAAGTGCCTGTGATTCATTTTTACCATCAAATGACAAGAAATCTACAAGTCAATTTAAGTGTTGTGATTGGCATGGTTCTGAATATTTCAAAGGTTGTCGAAATCTAGGATTTTCATATTATGATTTGACATCTTGGAAGAATGTTGTGCAGTTATTGTATAGACCGAAGGATCCTGCTTCTTTGGGAGTCGTACGAGCATTATTTGGTGAGATTATGATTTAAAGTTTTAGGAAGGGTTTAATGTATATTTTTATGGGACCAACTTATCATTCTGGTCCTATCCTAACCATTTTCTTCGTATATCCTTCCGCGAGTGCTGCTACTTCCACCATCGCCTCTATCTTCACACTTCAACAGATTTTCGTACAACGGAATCGCCGGGAGTAACAAACCTAACATCGCCGACTGTTACCGAACAATTGTTTATAAGCGAGCCATATTATAATTAACATACCCTAACATACTAACATAAACGGTGGCGGAGAGAAGAAAATAGTGCGGAACATTATTTCTTTATAACTATCGTAAATATGAAGAGCGAAGAATACGGCTTATATTTTCGGAACCGCAATAATATTTGTAGTACTGTGACATTAATGATTTTTTCGAACCCTTGTTGGACCAACTCCTTAAGTTTGGCCTTTTTATGTATTTAGTAAAATATCTTAAAAGTTTGTTTCCATTAATTTATTTAATTTTTGACAGGTCTTCTAATGGTATTTGACATTCCTGAGGAGCGAGGGTTATCTGAAATTGATGTGAAGTGGGGAGATCCATCAATTTGCTACTTTCCATTGTTCAACATTTTGAAGCCATTTCCATTACCATGGATGGGTATAGCCTATCTCATAATGTGGTGTGGTGTGTTATTTAACAATTTTGTGTATTAGTTTATAGTGTGTTTAATTTATATAATACTAATTTAAATAGATTGTTTAATATTCCTAGGTGCTATCGGTATCATGCTTGGATTTATGTTTCGCCTTAGCTGTTTATCTTTTCTAGTTCCATATTGGTATCTATTTTTTCTTGATAAATCAGTGTGGAACAATCACTCTTATTTGTATGGAATTGTTGGACTTCTACTCTTGGGATCAAATGCAAATTTTTATTGGTAAGTTCAGAGACACTGTTTAATTTTTTTAAAAGTACAATGTGTCACATTTCATGACGGGGGCCACCAGTGATTAACAGGTCTACACCTATTTAATTTTTAAGTACAGCTATTTAATTTTATAGTAAATAGACCCCTCCTATTTTCATTTATACCTATATTTCATTATATACAGACAATAAATAAATGAGAAAAAGAAGAAAAAAAACAGTGAAAGAATATAAACCATTGCTATTTTGATGTTTTTGTATTGGTTAAGAATGGCCACTTATCCCCGCAGCTTGCTGTCGGAAATGAAAATCTGAAGTAATGATTGTTGGCAGATTGTAAGACTGTAGTGCTGAACTGCCTTTGAAGTTTCATTAATTCTCTTATTTTCATAGGACAAATATTTAATTCTGTGAAGAGAATTTACTTCCTGAGGGTCAATTGGGGAAGTACTCCTCGTATAGAAATACATAGTGAAATGTAAAACCATTTGACTGATTTCCCCATTTTCTGTTGCAGGTCATTGGATTGCTACCTAGGTACTGTTCAAGCAAATACTCATGTGCCTCTTTGGAATTATGCTGCATTGCGGTTCCAATTTTTTCTTCTGTATTTTTATGCAGGTTTGAAGAAAATGGACAGAGATTGGCTTGAAGGTTATTCCATGACACATTTGAATCAGCATTGGATATTTGAACCATTCAAGTAAATGATCTAAGTAAACCTTCAATCTGTTTATTGATTTATAATCATATGGATGTGGATTCATTAATTTAGTCTTAAATAATAAAGTAAATTGGAAAAAATTCAGAAATTCTTGTTAAAAATTTTCGGTTTTAATCTACTCTTTCCAACCACCACATAAATCATTTATATTTTGTGAATTTCTAATAGTAATAAATGCCCAAACATCCTGTGGGAGTATGCCATTAAATGTGGTGTAAAAAAATTATATTTATTATTTGTTAAATACCAAGTCAAGGTGGATCATCTTCAACATTAGTCTTTTTTATTATTAAAATTCTTCACTTCAATACAATGTAGATGTTTTCATTTTACATTCATTGTGAATTAGTTATGTTCTTTTATCAAAATTTAAAAACTTTTTTTAGGTGGGGAAAAACAAGAACATTGATTTAACAATTATATACCCTAATTTCATGTAGTTTTTTTCTTAAATTTTAATTTGTATTTAATACCAAATCAAACAACTATTTTTTATGAACAGACATCTAAAACACAAATAAATAAAATAACATACATAATGGATCAATCCTTTTTGTGGATCATCTTCAGGCAAATTGACAACTTGAGAGCAATGGACTCACATCAGTTGTGATACACAAGAAAAACAAAATCAGCTAGGTACAACATTTGTATTTTCATTCATAAAGAAATTCTTTCTTAGGAATGTTTTGAAGACATGTAATAGAATGCCATATAAGGTTTGGCTGATATTACTGACAACTTCAAGGATGCATCATGAGTTCAGTCCATAGGGATCATGTTACCCATTCCAAACACCTTTTGAAAATATGTGGAAATATAAGCGGGAAAAGTATTGTATTAAGATTTTTAAAATTGATTATACATGTAATAGTTCTTTATGAATACCATCTTTGAATTGTTAGTTTTACACTAAAAAATATTGACAATTTTAACTAAAATTAAAGATTATTCAAAATCATTTTGTGCCTTTGTCTCCCCTGAGACAGGATAAGACAGGGAACTGGTGAACTCTCTGTTACATTTCCTCTCATCATTCATTTTCGAGTATTCAAAAGTATCAACTATTCATCATGTTAATCTAATTAATTATGTTTTGGTCAATAATTATGGCAATTCCCTCCACATTTATTTATGAAGAATATTTTTGCATGAAGTAGTTTCTGAAAGGTATGGGATTTATTTTGTTTATCAAAATTTTATTATTTCTAGGCTATTGTTGACTTCAGAACAAATAGATTATTGGATAGTTCACGTTGCTGGCTTTCTGTTAGATCTCACTATAGGTTTCTGGCTTCTGTTTGACAAAACCAGACCTTATGCTTTCCTCTTTTGTTCTTCTTTTCATATAATGAATTCTCGTCTTTTTACAATTGGTATGTATATTCTTTAACATGTTGCTTGTATAGTTTTTATCATTTTCCACCCTTTACCTGACCTGTTTTCTTTTCCAGGGATGTTTCCGTATGTTTGTCTTGCTACTCTTCCGATCTTCAGCCATGCTGATTGGCCCAGAAAGTTTTTCAAGCTGTTAAAAAAAAGTGATAAGATGACTTTACATCAAAATGATAATTGCATTTACCATTCTATTTCAATTAAAAAAGGTATGTAGTACACACACAGTTTTATTGTAAGAATCAGATATGGATCCATTGTAACAACAAAAGTAAAATAAAAATTATTTCTATTTTTGAAAATTGTTTGGTGTTTTAAAAATATTCATTACTTTTATTCAACTTTTTTTCTCGCCATATATGCTACCTATTTTTTTTTAATTTCCTTCAAATTGTTAATTTATTATTTTCAAAATAGTTCACATAATACAGAATTTACACAGAAAATGTTTGAATATAATATGTGTCTCTACTATCTTGTGTACAACATAGATTAGCAAATATATAAGTTAAACAATTTTAAGCTAATATATTTTTTGGGTTGCACTGAATTGTATAGATCTAAAAATTGCTAATTTAAGAAAAAAAATATTTTAAGGTACTAGAAAAAGGTTTTTATTTATTTCTCATTGGATTTGTTTTTAATTGGTTTTCTGATTAAATTCATCATGTTGCTACTGAGCAGTAAGTTTCCAGACTTCTAAAAACTTTTTATACTCATTTTCTTTGTGGCTTTGCTATTGGTATCTTCTTATAATTAGATAATGGTGTTTTATTCGGTTTTTACTTTAATGAGAAACAAAGTTATAGTCAACCGAAAAATATTTATTTGCTAAAACCGGCTTTTGACAGCTTATTCTGTCATCTGTAGTGACTTACAATCAAGATAGAGGAATATATTTACAATTAATTAGCTGTGTAAAACCGGTTTTGGCAAATAAATATTTTTTGGTTGACTATAACTTTGTTTCTCATCATTGGTATCTTGCCTACACTCTTCAATTTCTTTTAACATTTTGATTTAACATCCATTATATTTCACTGGATTGTAGGGAAATATTCTAAGAAAAAATCAGGACTATCAACCTCTAACCTGACTTGGAAACATAATTTTGTTGTTTCATTATTGCTATGCCATGTTGGTCTACAGGTATTTTTACCATACTCTCACTTTATAACAAAAGTAAGTACCTTTTTAAATTATCTTCTTGAGAATTGGGAATGAAATTATGGTGTTAAACTAACTACAATATGTGTGATACTTGACCTTGCATTTTTTTCCTCTTTCTGTTTTCTTTCTTTGCATGGTTTGTTGTAGAAGAAACTAGTGGAAGAAAAAAGCTTTAGCTTAGTTGCTTTAGTTAACCTGTTACAGTATTTACCAGTGAGAGGAGACAGTGAGAAAGGAACTTTTCTAACTAAAAGTTTTTGTCAAAGCTAAAACAATATTTTATGGTAGCGCAATATTTGTATGTAGTGATTTCTCTCTAAATTATCAAATATTTCTATGTTACAATACCTTAAACATTATTTCTTTTTATTTTATTATAGAGCATGGATATTTTCATTTACCTAGATCCCAACTTAAACCACTAATGTACATATATAAAATAATATATTGCAAAAATCATTAATTTTTGTAACATTTTGATTATTAATATCTTCATGGATGCTTAAGGATTGTCTACAAATCATGTACTGCAAAATTTGGTGATATTGAACTTCTCTCTTCCTCCTTGTAATGCACTAGTAATGCAAGCCTTACCCTTCCTTACAAATTACATTATGCTTCAAGACCTTCCTGTAAAAATATAACGTGGTAGGCCCATACATTTATTTATTACTTTCATACAATCAATAGTGTTGAGGAATTTGTGGCATGCATGGAAAAAAATTTATTTATATTATCCCACCAACGAATCTGTGTCCCTCTGGCGCTAGCATCAATTTATCTGCTTTTCACCAGAGCCGCCCCCCCTCCCCAAGGTAGAACCCTCTAACCACAGCTGTCCTTCTGCAAAATGAATGATAGTTACAGGCTCTTGCAAGACAGCCAAATGTTAACTGAATGAGGAGGAAAGGTGGTGATGGGAGTGATCGCATCCTATCTGACCGTGTTATTTTAATATATTGATATGAAATTTTTTATCAATTTTGAAAAGGTTTCAAAATCTTTTCTTTAAACAAACAACTCAAATTTCAAATTTAATAAAGATGTCATGATTAATTTTTCAACAAACCATTTATTAAAATTAAAACTGTTCATCTCGTCGTGGTAAACACCCATTTTACTTGACATTTTATGCAAAATAAATCAGAAGAACACCTTCAATGAATCCAGCACTGCAATAACTTTTCTAATTATGTTCCTTTTGTCACTACGAGCTGTATTTCACATCGTATCATAGACTCTGAAATCGCTCTGGCAACTCCCTACACTGGTTGGGAGAAAAGTGATGTACTGACATTATCGCGATGGGATACTGAGCACAGGGGAGGAAAAGGAACCAAGGAGGAAATAGAAATTATACTTTAAGTTCACATATTTTCCAGGGACACAGATCCGTTGGTCACATCTCAGGGCATTTGTATTACATTCCCCACATCCTGTTATTTCCACTGAAACTGTTATCAAAATAGTTTACTGAAATAAATTCATGTGATTAAATGTTTACTATGATGTCATGATATATTTCAATGATTTTGAATCTTTCTTTCTCTGGTATTAATTCCTTTAACCTCTTCCTCCACCCACCCCTTTGAATACCACACCACCACTTGGTATGTTATGTAATTTGTACTTTGTTGTTTTTTTGCATGAAAAATATTGTGTATAAGATGGTACTGATATATACAATATAGTGGATTTATAATATAGTGTACCTTTTGTGAGGTGGTTATGTTAATTGATTTTTAAAAACATGTTTCTTTGAATTTGACTTGCTATTTCAAAGAGAACAATTTTAGATTTTCTTGTGTTTATAGAAGAACAAAACAATGTAATGAAATGTATATTAGTATAAAAGTATAAGAAATATATTAATATTATAGCATAACTAAGTTTAATATTTTTTAAATTTAAAACTCAAAGTACACTCATTTAAATTTTGTAAATAAATCTGTCAATGCTTCATATATTGACATCCTGCGTCCTCCGAGGTATGTGTTCCAGCTGTATAAATGCTGACCTTAAGTATTTTTACACAACCTGAAGGTGAGATAGAGACTTTTGATGTGCTTATGCATAATTTTTTCTGCTGTTTCTCTTTTAATTTTGTAATGCCTCCCAAGCTTTAGGTCTTGGTATTTGAATGAATAAAAATGACTCTCTTCTTAACAGACAACCTTTAATCACAATTCTTTGAAACTGGGACAGAGTGAGGTAAAAAATGGGACAAAAATAGAAAACTCAACTTTTTCTTTTCGGTGTTTGAGCACAATGTATATGTAGTCAAGAAGTTGGGGATAAGCAAACAACTCTTCTCTTGTCAGAAATTATTAATATTGCAAACATTGGCCACATTGATTCTCGTTGTTTTTTCTGTGTTGCCAACATGGCAATCTGAGGGTATCTGCAATTATAATGGGTGCACCTTGCAAGGAAATTTGTGAGGACTGGAAAGTATTTGTTTGAGTGCAACATGATATATTATTAATATATTTCAGTTTATCCTCATATCTATCACCAAATATTTGTGGAGGTGCTGGAGGAAAAAAAGAGCGATAGGAGCTCAGTGATGAAGTACATTGTACATTGTCTTGAGTCTAATCTATATTTTGAGGATTTCTTAAAGAAATTATTTGTCATTCTTAGCACTTTTTGTAACAATTATGATAATATGCGGGTAAGTGTATATCACAATGAGGGATCACTTTGATGAGCAACAGGAACTTTGGTTTGATGATCTTTTTAAGGGGCCAAAGTATTTGTGTGGTTGTTCAATGGTCCATGAATGTTTTCCTGAACCTTCTGTGTCCAAGGCTCGTACATCCAAGGAACCTTTTTGAAAACTTGTCCGATAAGATCAAAGAATAAAAACCACTGACAGAATCACAATCTTCAGCTCAGCTTGTACATGTTGGAAGATGTGGACAAAACGAAGTAGTAGGAGCTTTAATTGGTAATGTTCTTACGACTCAGTCTCGCACCAAAGTGCTACCGAACACATACAGTCGAGAAATCAAAATCTTCAGAAATTTTTCTGTATACCATAGGAGAAGCTTTAGCACTTGTATGAAATGGAATTACATCAAAAGAACTATACATAACACCTCAAAACAAGGCCAGGATCGAAAACACGGATTTTTATCAATTGTATGAAGAAGTATTTGAAGTAAAAGAGCAATGATATACAATAGATAGCTTAGTAACAGAAGCCAATGTGAATCCAAAGTTTGTTTGATCTAATTGCAGGTACAATATTGAAAAGCTTGGGGACACATGGGAAGGTCTCCTTCGAAATGGTAAGCTGTCAGAAGAAGCACAGGAGGTGCGACATAAGAACATAACTTGGTGCTCAGAGAGGATATCTTATCGTATTAATTCTACTACTGATTTATTTCAACGTCTACTTGTACCATCCAATCCTCTCATCACCAGTCATAGGGCCAAGCTCAGATCAAGAAAAGCTGAGTTTTCATTAGTAAAGAAAAGTTCACATTTTTCGTCCAAAGCAAAAAGTTCACGTATGACAGCAAATTTCTCAGAAGGATATGATGATAAATGTGAGTAAATATTGTAATATTCTATAGATACTTATTGTAAGATTCTATAGATCTTCACAATAAATTAAGTACCACCTTCAAAGGTTTCTACGTTGAAATTAATAAACAACTGTGATTCAAATGATGTGTGATTTCAAATAAGTGATGATTTTCCAATTTTCTCAAATATTGAAGGAAAACTTGGAAATAAAAACTTCCAAGGCTCAAAATGGATTTGAATGTAAGCATTGCTCATTTCTCTAGTTGTAAAGTGGGTTCTAATTACCTCAATGTTGGTGAGCTATAAAGCCCTGATAAAAAGAAAATTACTAGTTTTTTTGTGTTTCGGTCTTGAAGAAATAAAAACTCCTATTTACAACATGCCAATGTTTCGGCCCTCTTTATTTTGGCCTTCATCAAAACTATGGTTGTGCACTATAGATGTTGACTGGTGGAGAAAGCCCATGAGAACAGGCAGATATTTGAACTTTTTATCCCATCATTCACGAAACAAAAAATCAGTACTGCCCTTGCTCTAAAGTACAGAGCCATTCACCTGAGAAATACATGTTTTCATGAAAAAAAAAACAACTCAAAATTGTCAAAGAGATACTCCTAAAGAACTTTTTCCAGTCAAGCTCATCAACAATATTCTCTACAACACACAGTTACCTGCCAAACAACATACACAACCCAGTCAACAAATACAAGACCCAAACCCAAGAATATATAAATCTATTACATACATAGAAGAACTGTCAGAACCTCTCAAGAAAGTTTTTGAAAATGTAAAAGTAACAATAGCTTTAAAGAACAATAGGAAAATTGGTCAAGTAGTACTTTCAAAAACCAAACAGCCAATCAACCAAGAAAAGAGAAAAGATGTTATTTACTCAGTACCATGTGTAGAATGCAAAAAGGTACATAGAGGAGAAATGAGCCAATATTAAAAAAAAAAAAAGAATGAACACAAAAATGACTTAAAAAGATATCTGCAATGTGCATTAGCGTAACATGCTGTAGAAGAAAAACAAGTTTGACTTCACTAACATGAAGATTTTAGACCAAGAAAGTGTAACAAAAAAGAGAAAAGTCAAAGAAATGATTTATATTGTTCAGTCAGGGAACACTGTAAACAAAAAGTCTGATATTGTTAATCTAAGCAAAGGTAACACCAATCTAATAGAAAAGTTATCAACAATATAAAAACATACCAACAATGAAATACCTATGTTGTGTAATGTTTGTATTAGTAATTTTTATTATTATGTAATGCAAAGTTGTAATTGTGAATGAAACGTAATCTATAATACATGATTATGTGATTTAATGTTGTTAGGTTATCATGTTATTGTGTAATGTAAATAAACAACAATTGAAATGTTATATAGTAGCATTATTTTATGTACCTTAACTTAGTTTATTTATATTCCATGATATAAAATTACAACATGACAAACAAAACCTCTACAAAGTTTTCCTCATTAGTGGCACATTCTGAGTTGAGTCACACAGTTATGAGCAACGCTAGGGTGATGGCATACGACAAGGAAGTGTGTGACTTGTGAGGATGACAAGTAAGATTCAACTAGGTGAGTGTTTGTCACACTGTCTTATTTGTAAATTAAGAGTTATCATAAAATATCTGTATGTTGAAAAACTCACAATTTTGTTGTAGCCTTGATGAAGGCCAAAATAAAGAGGGCCGAAATGTTGGCATGTTATAAATAGGAGTTTTTATTTCTTCAAGACCAAAACTCAAAAAAGAAACTTTAGTAATTATTGTTATTGAAAATGGTTGAAAATCAGATCAATAGAATGGTAAAATAATCTAGTTGAAAAGTACATTTGTAAAGATATAAGTGAGGGTTTTCAGTGGCAGGTATTTTTGTCCCACTTTGAGGTCACTGTGTCCCACTGTGCACTGTATTAAATACATATTTACACTAAATTTTCACAAAGTTTTTAGTAACCTGATGATGACCTGAAACAGGTCAAAACCTTGTTTTAATATTTTAAAGTGTAAATATGTAATTTAATGGAGTGGTTTTAAAGTGTTGTGATTAAAGGTTGTTTGTTAGAAAGAGGGTTGATTTTATTCATTCATGAATTTTATGCAGATGGTTGAAATGTCTTAGTATTTGACTTTATCTGTCCATGCAATTTTTTTGCTGTATGATGCAAGTGATGGATCCTTGTGGTGCCACGGGAACAGAATAGTTGGGAATCATGTCTGTGTATTTAATGCTAGTCTGTTGTGGACATTAATTGTTAAATTGATCAGGGAAGCTTAAATTATTCTCTGTATGTTGTGTATTTAAATTATGTGAAGAGACTGCTAGATCTGTTTGGATTTGCAGATCTTTTTTGGAAAAGAAAGGATTCGGAAGGGTGAAATTGAACTAAATCAATTTTGAAGAATGAAGTAAATTAAGAGAATCAAAAGAGAAGTATGAATGATCTCGTGAAATTAGTTCAGTAGCATAGATTGGAATGATCCAAGATACACAAGTGCTGGTAGACAAATACTGATGCATAAAAGAAATATTTAAAAATAGTATTGGGAAAATGAGAAATGAAGGAGAGTGCTTCTGAGAATGGAAATGGATGGGTATTGACACAACGTTTTCATAGAAAAGAACCACCTGTTTTTTTTATGATTGTTGCATGCTGTCATTTACAGATAGTCGATTGCTGAAGGACTGCCAACATTTTCTGTATAACAGTTTGCAATAACATTTGCATGTATGCAAACACTTTATCATGTATATACAGGGAAAGGAGTGTTGTGTACTCCTCCCATGATGTCGGCAGGCATTGAGAAGTCCTTTTAAACATTGCACCCTAAATTTACTACCCAAATGATAACTGTTCCACGAACAGATACTTTCTACCATTTGAAGTCTGTCAGCAGTTGTATGTATGTTTGTTGTGCTAACGTAGGGCATTTAAAGCATTTTGCTGTTTTTGTCACATCAGTCCTAATGAGAGCAAAAATTGGTTTATCAATATCTTCTTACCTCCCACTTACAAACTGCAAGTACAGATAGCCTGTGTAAAGGAACAGAAGTCAATGTCCTTGAAATTTTTCATTACTCTATTATGCTGAAGTAACAAACTAAGTATTATGCTGTTTTTGTTATTAGAAAAGATCATTTATGATAAAGTCAAGAAAAGAGGCTATCTAAATGTAATGTGTGAAATTTGTCACTTCATAATGGTAAATCATGGTACCTTCACTAATAGGACTTAATTCAGTGGGAGGGTAGCCTCACTACCCCACCTAAAATACCCATTAAAATAAAACATTGACAAAGTCACTCATTTACTAGACTAGAAGAAATTGGAAAAATTCATTCAAATATTGAGTTAACACACTGTCATTTGAAGTAATGTAAAGAGCTTCAGAGTTAAAAATAAAAATGTATGAAATAATGAATATCTCCTACCCTGAAAAATGTGCCTTCATTTATATTATATATAATTTACATTATACATTTCTGATGTGGTGTACTTGTGAATTAGTGTGATTTAACTTCTATTATAGGGATATAATAATTGGACAAATGGGTTATATGGATATTCATGGGACATGATGGTTCATTCTTGGGATACCATACTGATTGTGGTTAAAGTAGTTGATAATGACTCTGGCAAAGAACACTTCATCGACTCAGAGGCAAGTATACATATTTTAAGAAACTGTTATCCAGATTCTTTTAAAATAAATAAAGTAAAATAATTGATTATTATAGATATAAGTTCTAGGAAATATTTGTAGTAAAAAGTTTTGTAACTCTGTTAACATAATTGATTATTATAGATATAGCTATAAAAACTAACATTAGGAATTTGAGTGAACCAGTGAGTTCTTATTTTTGTCTCTTTTCTCTTTAGGGCCAATCTTGTAGATAATACTAACCCCAAATCAAATACACTATTCTAGTTCCCTTGTTCAGTGCCTACATTAATTTAAAATATTAATTGAACCTTCTGTTCAGTTGGCCACTAGACAAAAATCAAATTACAGAACAAGTTTCATACAATGTATTTAAGATCGAAATTGATCTATAATTTTTATTTTGTATGTGCCAATTTAATTTACAAAAGTTATCAAGGTGGTTATACTTTATTTCCTTACACACACACATATATATATATATATATATATATATATATATATATATATATATATATATATATATATATATATA
>NNCF01142115.1:0-20122 GCA_002313205.1 Laupala kohalensis
AAACTTCCACCACTTTCGTGATATAAAATTTGATTTTTTCTTAAAAATACGGTAAGTGTTTCCTCCTTAAAACGCAATGTATTACATCATCACTTTTAAATCCAGTTATCTCATTTAAATGGCCAGTGAGGTATGTTTTTCGAATTGAAATCACAATAAGTACATGTTACTCGGTTTATTTATTGCGGATTTCAGATATTTTAGTAATTTAATTCTGTCTATGCTCGTACTACCCAACATCTTCCCTTCCCAAATCGATTCCCCAAGTAACGGTTAGGTGGAGGAGCGGGCCAAATGGCTCGAACCTCGCCAAAAGGCATAAAAAAAAAAGATTCCTTCATTTTGAGGAAACAGTACATAAGTTGTAATTAAAAACCATTCAGGATTTATATGAGTTCCCTTGACAGAAATATTTTAAATTATTAAAAATATATTTCAGTTTAAATTTTATTGACTCTTATTTAAGCAAGGAACGATTTTTTATGAGAAATTTATTTATCGGAAAGGAAACTCAAGAAAAACGGATAATTGACAAAACCATGATTCGCATTCAGAATACCATAACAAATGAATAAGAGGCTGTGAAACTAAAGAAAACTATTTGTTAAAACATAGAATTCCTAAGCAAAAGGACCGAAACATGGGTGAGTAAATTCAAAACCAAGTTGATGGCAGAAAACAGGATCGTTGCGTTGGTTGACGACAACGCACCTCGCTTGAAGCCAACACATTTGAATTAATAACAAGCTCTATTTATGATCGTGAGAAAGTTGAAAAGAAACACCGCGCCGCTTCCACAATGCGCTGTGAACGTTCCGACCGTGCTGATACGACGCATCCGCTCAGAGGACCAACATCCTCCGCAGATCTGACACCGTCGTGGAGCTTGTTGCGGTTGTCCATAGTGAGGTATAATGTAAAGCCCATAATGCGAGCGCGTGTATTAGCATACCCGCGGGCTGGTCGTACTCACGGCCATCAACACCGCATTGCACGCGGTGTGTTGGATCTCTTCCTCCAACTGTACCGTTATAGTCTCTGCTTCAAAAAAAATGTGAACTTGTAGACGGTAAAATTAAATAAATAATTCAAGACTTACACCTTTATCACAAAGTATATACTATTCGTCCGTAAAATGTCGTAAGTCTTGAATTATACATGTAACTTCGCAATAGAATGGGTGTTAATTGTAGTAGGTGTAAATGGTCAGTTCGTCTAAGAATTCGATTCGCATTATCAGCGTCAAATAATAAATTTATTTTATAATTGCACTGGGAAGCAAATCTGAGATCTTGTGCTGTGATTGCAGGGCGTTTTGCATATTGGTCTAGTTTTCTTGGTCCTGCAGAAAATGCGAGCCAAGACCCAAGACGAAGAACACGCCTGCATTATATTTCGTATCATTGGAATTACTTATCAATAATTACTTCTCATAAGACACTTCTTTGCAACAAACAGTATATTTTAAATATTTTAATAAAATAATTATAAAAACATCATTCCAATTTATAAAAATTTAAATAAATCATTTAAAGGGATACTCCATTTGTAGTAATAATATAAATAAATGTTATTTTTAAAATGTAATTTTTTTGTTCGTATTAAAATTTTTGTGCAATAAATTGATACGTGTATCTAAAATATATTTTTTTCACCAAAAGTTTAATGTTGATGTAAAAACAAATTGAACAAGATTTTTACGATGAATTTTCACTACCATTATTTAATCTCAAAGAATTGTACGTACAGAAAATAAGAATGGACCCAAACGTACAAGATCGATAACATGGTATCTTGCAAGACCCACAAGACTTAAGGCTCGAAGTACAAGATTAAGATTAACATTACTACAGCAAGACCAAGATAGATTATACAAAACCAAGACAAGACCAAGGCTGGGGATAGTCTTCCTTCTTGATCTAATTTTGTGAATTATTATTGTTGACCGCTATACCACCCGTCCACCTTCCGCATCTGTACACCATTTCCATCAATGTTGATTCTTCAAGAGGCCTGCAGTACAGATACAGCTAGAAGAATGCTATACAGATGTGGTTGGTGTACGGGTGGTTTAGTGGTTAACACCCCTACGGACAAAGTAGAGAAACCCCGGGTTCGATTCGAAGCTCGTCGCCATTTTTGATTCGACCGCAAGTATCACACATCTTCTCCGCATGTGTGTACACGCAAGAAATGTATGTATAGTAAATTTATTAAATAAATAACGAAGTAGAATAGTATTTTTATTGTCAAAAAAGAATTTACAGAGTGCATTTGACCGCGAAGTGTGCAATAAACGTATAAACTCTCCGGAAGCAAGCAAGTGACTATCCCATAGATTACGATCATTGCGATCAAGATCCAAAACCCAAGGCGGATTGAATATTTCTAAAGTAAGTCATTTAACAAATACGTATTGCTAAATTTAATTTTCCCAGAGTAAATCGTAACTATTAAAAACTCAAAATTCGAAATTATAGTAACAATTAGAAATACCCAGCCAAACTTTTAAAAATAAAAAAATAAATTTGGTAGATTTAACCCACAACGAAAAGTTTTAAAATTTACTAGCGCTCTAACGAAGAATTAACGGAAGATCTGGTGCAACATGTATACCTCCCATTCATGCTTCTGTACGAAAAATTAGTGTTTTGGAGTGTTTAAGAAAGCATTCAGAGTAACAAGTTGGACGAGACCAAGGAATGTGGCCGGATGGACCCGAGCCAAATGGCTTGAGTTCATTATTATTCATACACATTACGAGCACAACAGTTGATTCATTCGCAACTCGTTAGCAATGCAGAGTATCTCCACGAAAATTAGATTTACGGCTGGTTCAAAAAGTTTGCGCGAAATGACATGAAACGAGACAGTGGCGGATCCAGTGGGGATGTGTATAAGAGACAGGTAAATATCTTTACTGCCAAAAAAAACAACTTAAAGACTAATTTACTGTTCGGAAACAAGCAAGGGACCATTCCATCAATTTCGATCAAATATTCACAGACAGTGGCGGATTTCAGTCATAAAAGAAATTATTTAACAAATA
Organism: Laupala kohalensis; assembly: GCA_002313205.1. NCBI lineage: Eukaryota > Metazoa > Arthropoda > Insecta > Orthoptera > Trigonidiidae > Laupala > Laupala kohalensis. The sequence continues at coordinate 3,050 of NNCF01142115.1, forward strand.
CACACTGTTATTAATTTATTATAATAAGTTTTTACTCATAATGAGAAAAATCGATGAGAAAATATCGTATCAGAAAAATTAATTGTTATGGCTCATATTAATTTAGTTTTATGTGTACTCAACTTTGGNTGTATCAGAATTCAGCGTTTTGAATAGTAATGTTCTTCGTCATTCTCATATGCAAATATTTTTGACAATGAAGTAAAATGAATAGATGGTGTGGATATTAAATAATACTATTCTAAGAAGACTAAAAAGAAAGTTTCTATTCTATGAATACAATTAAAACCAAATTCGACAACTTGATTTGAGAAAAATCGTGTAGAGACTTTTACAATATACAAACACGTTCTTGGCTAAAACTACCAAGATTTATAGGTTAAGAAAATAAATACATCGATCATCTTCAGACATTTGTCGTATAACGCCTTCGAAGTAACTCATTTACTCGATGTTTCGAGTTTAATATGTATAACATCTTCGATTTTAAATGTACTTCTCTTATTTTTGTTAAAAAAGTTTTCTTCCACCAAGTTTTGGTCCTGTCCTGTTTTTCCAACTCAAGCCAGGAGAAACATTAGGATAATAATAATATTTATAATAAAATATCAAATATAGCCCGTATACTAACGCAAATAAAAGAATAACCAGATATTTAAAAACGTTCGAAGATCACTAGTCCATATTCTAATTAAACAAAACTGTTTTTAAAACATATATTTAGGGGAGAAATGTCACATCTAAAGGAATAAATGTTGTTTAATAAAATTATCTGTCAAAAGAACAATACAGAAGAAAGAAAAGGAGTGAGCAAACGTGTAATTTTTGTTCTTCATCTGTCTCTTTATCCTTTTTGTACCCTCGACTCATTCAAATTCTTTTATCTCCCTCTATCCTTCTTCATACTTTCACATAAAGTCGCACTCCATATTGATCGTCGGGACATAAATTCTTCACACGTATCCAGTCAGACTCCCCACGGCATAAATCATAAATCAATCACTTTTCAGAGAAATTTCTCGACGGAGGTGTGAAATACTTGAGATGTACGAGATAACAAAGGTTAGTTTCCATCAAACTAAGAGTATACGAACATGAATAAAAGATTATCTGATTAATTTCTCACACGAGTTGAAGAACCTTCCACGCAGAGATCGAATCAGAATATTTACCTCAAATATCTCCAAAATCGATACAGGCATTCAAGTGCGGTTTTCTCTACAGTAAGCCGTGACACACAACATATTCAAATGATTCGTAGTTTCTGTAGCTGCACACATATTACAATAAATAATAACAATAAAATTTATTTTCAAAACAGCACTTGGAAACTGAGTATGATCATGTGGGAGGGGGGAGGGGGTAATAAACTAAGTTACTCTCCAGAAAGCAGCTACGGAACATACCATGAATTCCGATCATGGGCCCAAGGGCAATGGCGAATTTAATATTTATAAAAGCAGTTATGTAATAATTACGTATAGTTATCCATTTATTATTCCAAAATAAATAATATTGACAATTTAAATGCAACAATGTTTTTTTGAAATGGAACAAAATAATTTTTTCGGCGCTACTTTTCACGTTTAAGAAAATAAAAGTACAAGGATATAAAATGTATTGAATTTGAATGAACAACGGTACAGGACAGTACTACCAAAGTTTAAATATTTCGTGATACCGAGAAAAGAAATGAAAGAAATATCGTAGAGTGGGATGACTTCGCTTCGACGTGAGCCAAATTCATTAAATTCAGAAATAATTAAATACTGGTGACGCTCTTATACTGCAGTTGTTCTTTCAAATTAAAAAGAAAAGAAAAAAAGAAACAGAAACGTTACATCCTTTTGTTAGTTTTTTTTTCAAAGCGCTGAAAAAATGCATAGTTCCATTAGAAAAAAAATTAAAGGCCTATATATCTCCACTAAAAAGCTACAAATCATATGAATTCGTCATGATTGGCACCATGTTACGACTTATTGTTAGTGAAATTAGCATTTCCATGTATCTTTACCCTTTAAGTAGATATTTGAGGTGGTGTATCTTATTGAATCATCCTGTACATTAAATGTTAGTGTTTAAGTACAAAAAAAAAGTTACATTTATCGAAGGAATCCCTCGAACTCGGAACATCCCGGTTCGATTGTTGTCTTCGCGAGTATCTCTGTCTCCATCATTCCTTGTGTTTACGTAATGAATGTTGAAAGGCAATGCAATCAATATATAGGCGGAAATAATTCTTTTACACGTGAAGGTAAATACGACGAGTACCAACAGCACAGAAAAGCAAACACGCGAGGTGTTCTCACGCACAAGCTTCCTTGTAAGAAGGCGAGATTGATTCGTGAGGAGGAGAAATTCGTGCCTTTAGAAAGGTTTTCAATCTTCTCACTATCATGATTCTGCCTAACCCCTCTGGTGACTCAGGTGGTAGCATTCTCGCTCAACAAGTCATCCCGGGTTCAATTCCCGGTGGGGCCAGAAAAATATTGTAGCTTTTCACTTTAACGTTCATATAGTTCTGACTACTGAAAAACGAACCCTCTTTCCTCTATCCAACTCCTCCTAGAATGAATAACTCTCACTATTACTAGCTAATCTTACCATCTCCTCTACGGGGGCCAAGTTGTTGGTAAACCTGGCTAAGCGGCCCACCTATACTAATACCATTCTACCCTCCTACCTCCTATCGTTCCATGTAGATAAGCTTCAACAACACTTTGCTACGTTTCCTATTTACAAATACTACAATGGAAAAAAATCGTAATTCTACGGACAGTCCAAAATTTCTCGTTAGCGTTCATTAACATCGAGCGATTATAATTATTGAACTTCTACACGAGTTCAATAGTCAAATTTACGTAAACATTGAGAGAAAATTATTAATTATTTAAAAGACAAGTATTTACAAGAATTGCTCAAAATACATTAAACAAAAAATAGTGTCTCAGTAAATTTTTATTGGTTAAACAAAAACTTTCCCTTTTCATCGCCAGGTTTAAACCAATAGTATAAGTACAGAACTATAAAATATAATTTAAAATAAAACATTATTAAAATCGGAAAATGTATTCATAAACTTTACAATTAAAACTTCGTAATGTGTCAAAAATTAAAGATAATCAATTTCATTCTTCAAATTTACATTATCACAATAACCTTCACTCAATATCAAATAAGTAAGACATATTTCATTATTATTATTATTATTATTATTATTAAGATTTTTAAATAAGATAGTGTTATGATAAATTGTATAAGATGAAATGAATATAAAAATTGTTTATTAATAACATATTATAGACGAATTTAAAAAATATTTCAGTAGATGTTTATACTGTAATTTTGTATGTGGACAATATAATTTTGAATAATATAATGTTGAATGTTAAGAATGTATTTTTTGTTTTTTTGTATATATATTTTTCTGTACTTCTTATGGTCAATAAAGAATCAATAAAGAATTTTGAAAAAAAATATTATTACTATTATTATTACTATGTAAAGAATGTTTCAAAAAGTGTAAATTTTGTATATATGCCGATGATAATTTAATAATATCTTTCAACAAAGACCAAAACAAAGCAATAGAAACATTACAAAATGAATTTAAAAATTTCCAAAAATGGACCCATGACAAAGGTTTCACTATAAATTGTAACAAAACAAAAGTATTACATATAACTACCTCACACACTAAAAGAATATACCCACAACTAATTTTTCACAACAAAAAGTGTATACATAGAAATTTTCAAAACTAACTATTCAGATAAAATAGAAGAAGTAAATAAGCTAAAACACTTAGGAATAATCATTGACAAGAATTTTATATGGAAAGACCATATCTCAGAAATAGCAAAAAAATTGAAGATTTGTATATGGAGGATGTACAGTATAAAAGAATTTACTCCTAAACATATACTTAAATTAATCTATTTCGCACTTTTTGAATCTGTATTTAGATACGAAATTACCATCTGAGGCTCAACTTCAAACTCACATATAAAAATCTTGCAAGCTTTACAAAATACGGCACTTAAATGTTTCAGTAATAGTAAATATGGTAATAGGAATGAAATGTATGTAAATGAAAAATTCTAAATATAAGAAAGTTATATGAATTTGAATTGTTAGCAAAAAATAGGTTTAAGGAAAACTTAACAGAAATACATGAACACAATTATAAAACAAGGCAAAAATATAATTTTAAGGTACCTGCTGTATATAATAAATATGGAGAACAAAAAATAAATTATATGATACCTAAACTATTAAATAATCTACCAGAAAGTCTGATTGAAATAGAATCTAAATTTATATTTAAAAAGGAACTAAAAAAGTGTATGTTAGACTATAATAATAAAAATAAAAAATGAATTTTTTTAATGTAAATATGATTAGATAGAATTAATTTGTAAAAATACAACATAACACAGATACTAGTGAATAATAAATGGAAAGCAGAAGATTATTTCTGCTTTTTTTTTTTAAATGTATATAGTAAATATGGGTATTAAGTTTTTAATGAAGTTGATAAATGTAAACTAACATATGCAAACTATGTCATCGATATGCAGTAGTAGTAGAACAAATAAAATAATATAAAACAAATATGGAAATGTCTCTGACAAGTTCTGGAGAACCTGGAGAGTTTTAAAATATATAGAAAGTTTTTATGTGATCTATGTAAAGACGACCTTAGCATTATACAATACAAAGTAGAAACATTTTTGATTTGTAATACAAGAAAACTTTAAGCAAATACATTTTATAAACATATAAATACATATAAAATAAATTGTATATATGCTAACCAAAGCAAATGTTTCTGTAAACATTATCATAATTATTATTGTTTCTGAGGAACTTTTGTGTATTTATTATGTAACTTTTGTAAAAAATTTGTATAACTTATATAAAACTTTTTATATAATTGTTTGTAAAGAACTGGGAAATAAATTTCAAAATTTCAAAAATTTCAAATTATTATTATTATCATTATTATTATTATTCTGACTGTACGAGAGTTGTATGAATTTCAAATTGTATATTAAAAAAATTTTGAAAGAAGTTTTAGGGAAGAGAGTGATTATAATTATGGAATGAGGAAGAAATATAATTTTTTGATTCCAAATACTTTTAATAGATATGGTGAAAGAATGAGAAATTTTATAGTTCCTAAATTATTAAATGAGTTACCTGATGATTTAATTGAAATTCAATCAAAATTTATGCTGAAAAGAAAATTGAAAGAGTGGTTAGTTGAGAAAGAAAGTTTTTAAAAAATGAGAGAGAATGAAGGAATAAAATAATGTAGAACAACTATATTTTAAGAGTGGTATTTGTTTATATTTAATTGCAAGAGTGGGGTTTTGTTATTGTTTTATATTGAAAGAGTGATAATACGTAATTATAAGAGTCAAGAATTGTTTAAGGAAAAGTGAATGATGTAGTAGTAGTTAGAAAAGAATAAAAAGTAGGTAATTTTTACTCTCTCTGACAAGTTCGAAAGAACTTAGAGAGAAAAAGAGAATTAAAAGGAGAAAGAAGTTTAATAAGATAGTGTTATGATAATACGTTGGACATAATTGTATAAGATCAAATGAATATAAAAATTGTTTATTAATAACATATTATAGATGAATTTAAAAAATATTTCAGTAGATGTTTATACTGTAATTTTGTATGTGGACAATGTAATTTTGAATAATGTAATGTTGAATGTTAAGAATGTATTTTTTGTTTTTTTTTGTATATATTTTCTGTACTTCTTATGGTAAATAAAGAATCATTATTATTATTATTATTATACTGACTGACGTTATGTCTGTGATGAACCTTCCGTATTTTTAGTTATCCATTTTATGTGAGAATGACAGTAATAAGTTTCAAAGAAACATGTTTATAATTAATTATTTGCACCTCAGGTATGTTTTGTAAATATATTTTAACTAGCTGAATACCAGCAGCTTTGCTCGCGAGAATTCTTTAATATGTCTCCAATTTTATTTTTTCCCATATCCTCATTAGTATCCACTGAAAATGTCATCCATAAATTTTGGTGGTTTTATAGTATTAGTGTGTACCCTCAATCCCTTATTTTCGCAGATGTAATTTTTAAAAAAGTTTTAAGAAAACACTTATTTCCCCCATTAGGATTGAATTTTTGTAAATTCCTTTCTTAACGGATATATTCGATAATTTTTCGTGGCAGGTTTTTGCCAACCCTCGCCTCTAGGGGCGTCGTGCACATCATGCACATTATGTCATTGGAAATAAGATTATTCGTGTCGGAATACACAATAACCACGGATTCCACCCTAATATCCGTCTTCTTACGTAATTTTTACGTCTCACCTTTTCCATCCCCCAGCTCTGAGAATACAGTGATCTCATCTTGAACGTAACGGTGTTGGTAGTTGAAACATCTCGTCAATACTATGTATACGATGCATTTTTTAAATTTCAATATTAGGTTTCAATTATTTTTTATCCATTAACACATTTCTACCCACCTCCCAAGGGGTGCTAGAGGTGTGTTTGTTTCATGAGGTCTGAGTTCAGACTTACACGATATCGGGATTTCACTATCAATTCAACGACGCCGAAAATTATGAACTCGTCTCTGGTATGTCATGTTCGGTATTTTTTTCATGGCATCCCCTTCCCTAGGGGTAGTGGAGTTTATTTGGGCTGATTGTGTCTTCGAAAATGTCACTGCTAATTTCAGCGGTTCCGAAGACTACAATCTCAACACTTATATCGGTCACTTTCGATTATTTTTACATTTAACTCGTTCTCACACACTACACAGTGTTCGTTCCTTATAGGGGTGATCGTGTACTTATCTGGCAATGAAGATGTCACTTCATTTCAGCGGTCCCAAAAATGATTTATTCAACACCAATATCTGTCGTTTTTTTCATTATGTTTACCTGTCCTTCATTCCCACCCCTACCCTTGGGATGCTAGAGGTATGTTATCTGCAATATGGAATGATTGTTTACTTAGAAAGCATCTGGGACGTCTTTATCCATCCGAAAATTATGGTTCCGAATCTAAAATCTAATTTTTCCATTATTTTTAAATGTCATCCCCTTCTCACCCCCTCCCTAGGGTTTCAAGGGATACCTTACTCGTAGATTCTGCCAAAAAATTCTTTCGTTTTACAGGATGATTTAGGACCTTAAGAATTTTAGCACCCAGCCAGGTAAAAGTAATTTTTTTCGACCCACCCTAATAGATATAGATATTTTAATTAAATTAGTGACTGGATTTGTAATGTAAATCTTATATGTAAATGACAGACTACCAATTGTGTTATTTTATTCTAGTCTAGCCTCGAAGACGAGGTAAATAAGACCTCGAAACGTTGGTCAAATAAAATAATAATAATAATGAAATATGACTTACTTATTTGACAAAGAATGAAGGTTAATGCGATAATGTAAACTTGACGAATAAAATTGATTGACTTATATTTATAACACACAGACTATACAAGGTATTAATTGTGAATCTGAATAAAACAATCAGAAAATATCTCAACTACATATTCATAAAATTTTGAATGATTCATTCGATACGGAATATATTTTGAAAAGTGAGAAAGAAACTTTAGTGACAATAAGGAAAAAATGTTAGAAAACAAAATACAATCAAATCACCAAATAACTAATTGACTGAAAGGAATAATGTAAAACATTCTCAAATGATGAAGAAAATTTAGTTTAAATAGATTAATTTTCGAAGTTTGATACTTAATCTTCATCCCAAAACGGAATATTTTGATCATAATGAAATATATTTTTTCAATATAATGTTGTATGATTTTGTTACACTGTTGTTTGAATTAATTTGCGTGTTTTATTAGAAGATATATCGAAACAAGCACATAATTACGAATCAACATTATCAAGCAATTTTATGTCTACAACACGACAACGTGCTTGTCAATGACACATCCATTAAATCTACGTGCTATGGGGGGGGTGGGTATTGCATATTGTTATTTTCACCCCAACATATCATTTTCTGCATGTTTTCACATTATTCTTCGCATTTGATTTTCAACTAATGATAGATATCTCTTTTACTCCAGTCCTTAAAGTGTATAGACACTTTCCTTGAACATTTGACGAGAATCATTTCCTAATTCCTTTGTCTATTGTAACAATAAATCGTGAATTTAGTGTTATTTCAATTCTTATGATTTTTAAACACTATACTCAGAATAATCTATAGTTCGATAATAACTTGTACATGTAATTTTTTGCTTAAAATTACAAACATATTGACATTCTATTAGTATTATAACTCGCAGCTAACTTTTTATCTTATCTAGGAACTTTTGCTGAAATTTTTGAATCCGCCTCTGCCTTAGGGCCCTTGATCGGAATTGATGGGATGGTCCCTTGCTTGCTTCCGGAGAGTAAATTAGTTTTTTTTCCCTCCACGTGGTCATAAGCAGTTTGTACTGTTTTTTGACAATAAATAAATAAAAATAATTAATTTATTTCTAAAGCAAAGGGTTGAATCAGACTAAATCAGACGTTTATATTTATGTTATTAATTATTTTAAAAAGGAAAATAAATTGAAGTCCCCTTCCAGACGCAACGCAAGCCGAAACCAATGGAAGATATTTTTTTTAAGTAGTTACTTTTTGATCGGCATATCAGTCTTAGCGAAGTTCTAATATTAACAGGAACATTTCAGGGAACTTCCTGATTTTATGTCGAGTCTCAACATAAGCAAGAATTTAGTGCGTTATACAGCATTATTTATAGTATTTTATTTTAATTTTCTAGTGGTAGAAACGGGGTGCGGGTAAGAAGAATAGATAGGTACAGAGGAGTTAATCATAATTTCCCGATTATATATTTTTTATCACGCGGGTTTATAAATATAAATAATTTTATATATATAAAATTTACTTCACGTTCCTGCCTCAAAGAGGTTTTTATACACTACATATTTCTTAGTCTCGTGTACACACTCAGCTCTTCTTTTGTTATCTATCGATTGCTAACAAATTATCTTAAAAAATTTCTCATAACCTCCCCCAAACATAATTTTATCGCAGAAATTCGAAAATACAACGTACTTCTCCGTTTCAATTAATCCCTGTAAATTTCTTGTGTCTGTCTTATCTATCTTCATGTCCTTGTCCAAAAACCCTCGTCTCTCATTCCCAAACAAGCAGCATTCCCACAATATATGTTCTACCGTTTCATTGGCCATTCTAAATATATCTTAGGAAATCGAGATTTAATTCACAGTCGTAAAGGATTTGAGTATGTGATAAACCTTTGATCTCCACATCCCTCTTCGAAATTTGCCAACCTTAATCCACGTGTGCTCCGTTTCTTTCCACGAGCCCCAGAGGGCGCGGCGGGCGACGATCCGTTGGAATCCATATTCATCAGGAAAGCAATCTATTTAATGGGAAGTCGAATCGCCGGCGGCGGATATTGGTCTCCTTGGACGCATTGTTATTCATGGAGGCGGCTGTTTGCTTTGTTCACAGTTGCCGTCCGCTCAACTGCCGTTGCCCGGCACGCTGGGTGCCTCCGGGGTGAAGTGACCATTTGTCGTGGAACCACGCTGAATTTTTTAAGGTTTTTCCAACGATTTACAGAAACAAAATATTGGACAACATTGCCGCTTCCGCAGAGACGGGGGGCGGGGGCAGTTTACCTCAGTCATAGGGGTGATGATAGATAAGGAAAAATTGTCATACCAAATAAGGAAGTTTCCACCAAACAAATATGAATGTATTTTTATTTTGTTTTCGACTCAGAGGGCTTTACAACGATATAATATTTTTGTCCATAAATAATTGATTGTATGAGTTACTGTACATGATAGTCGTACGGTTTGTTAATACAGTATTGAAATATTTTTTTTTATTTATCACTGATTGGGAAGAGGGGAAGAATAGTTGGAACATGAGATGGACAAAGAGAAGAGGGGGCTACCCAAATCTTCTCTCCGGTCTTAAACATCACTTCTACTAAGCGAAGTACAAAATTAATGAAAACTCTGGCAATTATTTCCATATGAATGCATGTATAACCAATTAATTCGTCATACACACTCCAAAATAACATGAAAAATATATTTTATGGAGATTAAAAAAGTGTTTAATACTTAAACCATTAATAATTGAATATATAACAACTATAAAAGACTGAGGAAAAGATTAAATGAATAATTTCTCTTGATAAGAACCTAAGGTATTACGGCACTATCTGGGCTCACTTCCCTTTTTTTTACACTGCAACCAACTGAAGATTCTGAGGACTCAGATCGCACACTGACACTGACCAACGACGACTGCTTGTGTCGTCGCTTATTAAGATTTTCCTGAAATGGAGAGAAAAATTAATGTCAACCAAGTTTACACACAACGTTTTCGGCAAATTGGTAGCGAGTTAGCGTCCCCACACCGACGAAATGCGAGGAAGCCGACAATATCCAAGACAATTTTGGGGCGAAATAAATCGACGAAACCAGAAGTTAACGATGAGGTATGCATAAATCAAATTGCATAAATCAAATTGCTAATATTGTTGTAACCTCTTATAAAAGTTACGGACACTCATCTCCCATATAGTATTTACTCGCAATTGCGACAATTTTTTCCTGGAATTACTAGTTTGTCCCATGTTTACATCTGGAGAATGAAGCGAAGTAGAAGAATGGATGTGTTATAATTCCAAGAATGAAAAATCCATTAAATTTGATAATTTTATTGTAATATGGATAAAAGTGCTTACCTACTATAATAAGTAAAAACACGGGGACTTTTCTGCGAGCCAAAAGATTATTATTAAATGTCGGAAAGAGTCAACTGTAAATTTTCTGCAAATTCCTTAAATTACCTTGAATACCTCGGCAAAAATGTATTAAAGTAGAAATAAAATGAATTATAAAGTTGAACGAAAGAAACGTGTAGTCAACAAGTGTTGCAAGGAAGATATTTGGTACGGATTATGAGTGATGTCTGTGGACTACAGTTCCTGAACCTTTACCCAAAAAAAAATATTTGTCGAGTATGGAAAGTTTTAAGGTTTTATAAAACCTGACTATCTTAGTATATAACCGAAACTTTAGTTTTCTTCGTTTTGGCCAAGATCACTAGGATATTTTCACCATTTAAGAGATGAAGAACTCTATTTTTCGAACTTTTTTGTAATATTTAATTAAACATTACTAACAGCAGTAGTCAAGTGGTAGAGTCTTCACCTCCACCACATCGCTGTGGGTTCAAATCATGCTCGGCCGACATTAACAAGGCTTTTAACTGGGGTCTCACTCACCTACTCCAGACAAATGGTTTCTACCACTAAGATCCCCGGTATCCAAACGTGTTAGATTGGTGGAAGAGTGAGCTCATTGCTTGAACCAAGCCATAAGACAAAACAAATAAATAAACAATTTTTTACAAATATGAATAAACATATATTACTCCATGTGCCAATACATGGAGAAGGTATGAGATAACTTTCAGTCAGGTGAAAAATGCGTCGAGTTGGGAATCGAACCCAGGACTCCTGCATTGATGGCATGTGTGTAAACCACTACACCACCCTTTCGCTTTCCACAACTGTACAACCAACCAAGATCGGTTAATTCTGTATGTGTAACTAACCTTAACACGTAGGTACGTGCGAATCCGTTACTCAAGCGCAGACACCATAGCGTGCCACCTCGCTCATTTATCTCCTGTTTAGGAATATTCTCATGTCTTCCGGAGATTAGGTCTGGGTGGAAATGGTGTACAGTTGTGGAAGGCGAACGGGTGGTGTAGTGGTTAACATCCCTGCGATCAAAGCAGGGGTCCCAGGTTCGATTCCCGGCTCGCCACCATTTTCACCTTGAACGCTCTTTCTCAACGGTCGCACTCCAAAGTCCAAATCCTGGAGTTGGCGTTACGAGTCAGAGAGAAACCGCGAGATTGGGCGACCGTGACCGCCATTGTAGTGGCTGCAGCGCTGACGGCGGCGGCGGAAGAGGAGGAGGATGAGGAGGTGGTCCAGCTCAAGGAGGGCAACACGAACGAGCTAACGACCAGCCATCGCAGACCGGCTCACGATGAATGGGAAGAGGAAGAAACAACTACAACTGCGAAGAAGATGGATTGATACTCGTACACAGCGAAAGGAAGGGAAGCGGCAATTAAAAATACGAATACATGTATCTTATCAACAAATGATACCCCTATATTCATTTAAAAGAAGTCTAAGTATCCACCAAACACATATTGACGGCACTGACGACATTATCAGTGGTACTACTAACATAGAATACAGTTACCAAATACTAGCACCATAACCGCATATAATAATTTGTTCATAATTTTTACGACCTAGCATATTAATGTAAATTAGTTTATTGTCCTTCACGTGGTTTGTTACTGCATTCTTGACAATAAATTTATTTTAGTTATAATAATTATTAATCAAGACTTATAATGAAAGTCAACATTTTTACTCTCCTTTCAATATAATAATAATAATAATAATAATATGAACTAAGAAATAATGTTTTGATGAAACTGTCGGGCCATGTATTTTTCAACGCTACAGATCCAAACAAATAAGTTTTTTTTTGCGGAGGGAAGGTCAGATCTCTCCCCCTGGTTATGTACCTGAGCTGGGCAAAAGATGAAACGCATCATTGAAAGAAATAACATTTGTCCAATCATTGTTATTAAACCAGCAGAGAAACGACGTACAAAAGAGATTACACAAACTCTAAAATGAAAGCTCAGAAGAAACCAGGAGAGAAGGAAGAGGTCATGAGAAGAAACAGTCGAAAGAGATACGGCTGCTGCGGAGGCGATGGTGGCGGTGGTGCAGTTGAAGCGTTAGCGGCGAATGCTTTGATGTCGGTGTCTGACAGGTAATCATCGCTCTGGCTTCGCGGCACTGACGAGGCCAACGCCACCGCCGCCACCGCCGCCGCCATGGCCCTCCACCTGCACACCCAACCACCTCCTCTTTTTTATTGCCTCCACTCTCCCCTCCACCACTAACACCGACACAATCTGCATTTGCCAAGCAACATCCATCGAGTGGAATTGGCACCCCGCATGGATTTTCACTAGAAAACTGGAGTTAACGGTCTCACTATCGAGGTAGAGTGGATTTTCACTCAAGGTGAGGAATTGACATTTCAGTACACGCACGAGTTAAATTTCACTCGAACGGATAAACAGTGAAGCATAGTCCCTAGCCGAGTTACACGTCCGAGCCAGTGCGACTATGTACTGATGTATGACGGTCGGGATTCAAAAGCCAACGATATCATGAGAGTTTAATTCATTCTTATATCTCCAAAAATACTCCCAGGTAAATTCAGTCTGCTGTAAAATAAGTATCGGGTTTCCCAAGGATCATAGCAGGCGGAAAGTGATGCTGGCTTCATATCTTCTCCTTGTGCCCAGACTTCAATTTCAGGAAGATATAATCACTATGAAACTTAAGGCTCTGTTCAGCCTGTTTATCAGAATTGTTAATATTTTAAATATTCGGATGATTTTACAAAAATTAAATTTTTGGTATAATTTGCCTATGTGTTAAACTTCCCCAGTATCTCCTTTCGAGATGTAACGCTTTCTTTCGTTGTATCATATTCACTACACTGCAACCATGCGACTTACGGGGCGTAAAAACGGATTCGTACAAACATCTTCAAAGAAATCGTGAAAAGGAAGGTTGGTAAAGCATAGCCATTACAAGAAGACTTGAAATTCTATCAAAATTCATGAGTTTATAGTCTCTGCTTTGATAGTCTTAATGCTAAATGACGTGATGTTGAAATGGTTGAACACATCTGAAATGCGTTATTGGTCACAGCGCAATACGTTATGGCCTGGTAAGATTGTATTACCTGTATAACTAAATATCATAAAACTATTTTTTTTGTGGCACCACCTCATAGTTCAGAATAGCGTCGCTTTCTTTCATAATACAAATAACTCAGTTAATAATATTTTTCATTGAGAAAGTTTATATACTTTACTGTACGTCATTCTCGTGACGGTTCGAATAATTAACTCTAAAGACTGTCAAGTTTTAGACAGTAAGAAGAAAATTATTAATGCATTGAGCGGTTAGAATCCTCACCATCAACTATCCACTCCTTTCGTGAACGGACGAAGAAAGGATTTTCGCCGCGTGAAGTATCAAGATGCCAAAACACACACGCACTCTCGGGTACATGTTGCTCCCCGCTGCGAACAGACGAGTCGATATCTTTTACATACAAACAACTCTCACGCCAAGACAAATTCAACATAACTACCTTACGTAACCAAACCTCATACAAGATACTGATGTAATCGATTGAGGATAACTTATAAGATGTGTGGCTCAGTAGAACGTTGAACCACCATAGTCAAATTAAAACGAGAAAGGGATTGGAAAATCGGTTGGGTGGGAGCGGTGTTCCCATTCAGATCTGTCTCTATCATTACCCTGCCCTAGTTGGGACCACTAGCTGCATTCAAAACGTGAGGTCAGAGGTGAAGTCGTTGCCAGAGGTAGCGAGGTCATCGAAGTAATCCTCTCATTCTAATTCTCTTGTTTCGCTGCGTAAAGAGACTCTACAACCGATATTTAGGTATTGTCTTACCCTGACTATGTGTAGAGACATAAATCTGACAACCCCAGGTTTAAACGACACCGCCAGCTTCTTATTGGTGGAAGTATTGACTACCACACTGCACTACATTGTCATTGACAAGCGCAACCACTTTCGAATTTTAATTCAACTATAGCTGGATATTCGAAAAGCTAATCCCTGCGAGGTTACGGGATCTTCCATTTATTTTGGAGGTCACGATCGAAATATCAGACCCAACGCACCCCGAACACTGACAATATGTTACAGTGTACAATAATCTTCCCAAATATACTGGATATCATGCGTCTTTACTTTGAAAAATTTTAACTAAGAAAAAATAACCATGAACGGAAACGCACTGTGTTTATTAGTTTATTGTATATTAGTCGCAGCAAATTACTTTATGATCCTCAACGTGGCCATTGTAACAGCTCTCTTGACAATAAATTATTTATTTATTTATTTATTGTTAGTCTAACTTGCTTGATATTGGTGCAGAGCTTGTACCCAATGTAGTTATAGCTTTTACTTTGCCATAGTGTATTTCGTACCTCGCGTTATGATAGGAAATTCGAATTTCTGAAAATTTAAATCTATGGCCGAAATCGACCATCAATTCAATTCAAGTGCTCTTGCATCGAGCGTGTGTGGAACGATTATTACCTCGTGTCTTAGCTCGTTCTTCTATTAACTTGTATATCTTTACAGCAAATAGTCGCTTTTGTGACTACCAATTATATTTATTCCGATATTACTAAAATTCGCAGGAGTTAGCAATTTGTGTTAGGAAGTCATGTTGCATGATTTTCGGCAGAGTTAAATGACTTTGAGTTCATGCATTAGGGTGGCTCTTAAATCTCCAACCACTGAACTTTGAAAGTGACACCCTCCCATTTTGTTTTATCTCTTAAAATAAAACTAGAAATTTTAAAGATAGGCAGCGACTCCGAAACTTAATTTTTAAGGTCTTAAATTTTTATGAAGTATTATTTTAGGACAAGACATAATGGGTGTCTTGTCCAAAAATTGTAATATTATCCGTTAATTTGTATTACAGTAATATGTTCTTATGTTTATTCACTATTTAGTCCCACTTACTGGGGTACCAAAATGATTTGGAAGGAGGAGGAGGGTAACCCAAAATCAAAATCTCTCCTAGACCCCCTTAAAACCTCTCGTCAACCCTACCCCTGAGTCCCGTGACACATCATTTTCAAATCTCCGCCGCCTCACATGTGTGCGTACGTTTGAGACGTGAATTTTCCCCGCCCCTACCGCGACCGCTTGAAAAGAATCCGGTCGTCCTTTCGGCCGCGTGGGTCGCTCGGTCGGTCCTTTTGGTGCACATCCCCCGTCCGCTTTGTGCGAGGTGTGAATGGGTGTTTTCTCTAGTGGAGCGGAAGTGTCGCGCCGCCATCTCGCTCAATGGCGTCTCAATAGTGTGTCCCCCAACCGTGCACCACAGCCGCCGCCGCCGCAGCTCGCTTTTGTCTCCGCTTCGGAGTGAAACTCAATTTATTCCGCGGAGCGAAACAGTCCTCGGAGGCGTTAAATTGTTTGCGCGTGAAACGTTCGAAAAATCGCCGTCGCCGCCGCCACCGCGGGTCAAGAGGGGGCGTGATGTTGATGTTCCGGTGCATTGTGATACGCGGGAAAGTGTTGACATTTCTCACTTGTTTAGTCGACATGGTTACAGGATGTCACACGGATGAATTACGAAAGCTACCGTAACATGTTTAGTTTTCATATCAGTAATGTTTTTAGGTCCTGAACAATACAATCGACGTGATATTGTTAACTTCGTAGCATTTTAGAGATTTATATTTCTTTAATATCTCACATTAGAAAAGTAAAATCTAATATTGAAGCGTGACCACGGAAAACTGCGGCACTCTTAATATGTGTGTATTTCCTATTTCACCTGACTGTAGAGGTCCTAGGATATTCAATTAAATTTTTAAAATCTCTTCTGAAATTGTCAAAAACTTTCATGAATAGCAAAATATTTTACACTCTTATAAACATCGTGCAAGTGTACCAATGAAGATTTTGAAGAATATTTTATCTACGGTAATCAATTACTTTTAATTTTTTATTCTAACAGCGCCGAGACAACATATTTGGATATGAGATCCAAATTCGGAGGAAGTAAAGGTTTTTTCCAAATTTGAATTTGATACCCCGAACTTTGCAAATGACATTCCAACCTCATAGCATCTCCACTATAAAGTTCGGATATCGTATGCATAGGATTAGAGGTTCCTTTCTTTCCTCTTAATTAGGATCTCCTATACAATCTTAAAGTTCTGAGTACTTAACTTGAAAGTATGGATAAAATTATTGAAGTTAATTTTTTTCACTCACCCATCCCTTACACTCGACAGGAGAAAAATGAATACGTGTTAATTGAGTGGACCCATATATATATATATATATAT
>NNCF01142115.1:39720-59186 GCA_002313205.1 Laupala kohalensis
ACGCTGCGGGAAAGGGCGAGCACCGGTATTCGTGTTGCGACGAATACCGAGCAACAAATCCACACTATTCGCTATTCGGCGAGCAGTTGCTCCGGGTTCGCCGAATAGCAAATGTGTGGAGTCGCCTTGAGATTCAGAATATGACAAACATTCCAATATACGCCGTATTTTAATATATTCATAATTAACTAGGCTACTTAATCGAAAACGAGATCTCTTCCTCCATTCCTTTAGCTAAACGGAACCCAAATAAAATCAGTCAAGATAACAAAATTTTTAGAGCTTCATATTCAGGACAACCTCAAATGGAATTGCCATATTGATAATTTGAATTCCAAACTAAGCAAAATATGTTATGCATTCCGAATTTTAGCCAACATTGTTAGTCAACACGTTTCTCGCTGCGTGTATTTTGCAAATAAATTACGGTACTGCATAATCTTCTGGGGCCAATCCGCTCAGAGCATTCAAACTTTTAGAATTCAAACGAGAATACTTCGGATTATATGTATATCTCACCCTCGAAATTCATGNAATACACTCACCAAACGATGGTCAATTTTAGTTAGTTTCTAATACACTCACCAAACGATGGTCAATTTTAGTTAGTTTCTAATACACTCACCAAACGATGGTCAATTTTAGTTAGTTTCTAATACACTCACCAAACGATGGTCAATTTTAGTTAGTTTCTAATACACTCACCAAACGATGGTCAATTTTAGTTAGTTTCTAATACACTCACCAAACGATGGTCAATTTTAGTTAGTTTCTAATACACTCACCAAACGATGGTCAATTTTAGTTAGTTTCTAATACACTCACCAAACGATGGTCAATTTTAGTTAGTTTCTAATACACTCACCAAACGATGGTCAATTTTAGTTAGTTTCTAATACACTCACCAAACGATGGTCAATTTTAGTTAGTTTCTAATACACTCACCAAACGATGGTCAATTTTAGTTAGTTTCTAATACACTCACCAAACGATGGTCAATTTTAGTTAGTTTCTAATACACTCACCAAACGATGGTCAATTTTAGTTAGTTTCTAATACACTCACCAAACGATGGTCAATTTTAGTTAGTTTCTAATACACTCACCAAACGATGGTCAATTTTAGTTAGTTTCTAATACACTCACCAAACGATGGTCAATTTTAGTTAGTTTCTAATACACTCACCAAACGATGGTCAATTTTAGTTAGTTTCTAATACACTCACCAAACGATGGTCAATTTTAGTTAGTTTCTAATACACTCACCAAACGATGGTCAATTTTAGTTAGTTTCTAATACACTCACCAAACGATGGTCAATTTTAGTTAGTTTCTAATACACTCACCAAACGATGGTCAATTTTAGTTAGTTTCTAATACACTCACCAAACGATGGTCAATTTTAGTTAGTTTCTAATACACTCACCAAACGATGGTCAATTTTAGTTAGTTTCTAATACACTCACCAAACGATGGTCAATTTTAGTTAGTTTCTAATACACTCACCAAACGATGGTCAATTTTAGTTAGTTTCTAATACACTCACCAAACGATGGTCAATTTTAGTTAGTTTCTAATACACTCACCAAACGATGGTCAATTTTAGTTAGTTTCTAATACACTCACCAAACGATGGTCAATTTTAGTTAGTTTCTAATACACTCACCAAACGATGGTCAATTTTAGTTAGTTTCTAATAGACTCACCAAACGCTTGCCCGCTCAGCGAAGAATCAAGCTCAATTCGTCAATTAAGACTTACCTGAAAGAAAATAAATTTAATGAAACATCACACGTAATTGAATTTTAAACAATTTAATATTCACATGCACATTCATCTAGATCATTCCTATTACCCACTGAAGTTTATAACGCTCATTTGACAATCCTTTTGACTTAATTTCAAAAATAAAACCTGGTCTCATTAAATACCACATATTAAAAATTAATGGAATATTTAATTACAAGTCTATTAAGATAGTGAAAGTTTTGGTAAAGATAAAATATTTCATACTTAATAAATGCAATACAAAAAACTAACAATCTTACCGGATTACAATCTTTTTATGCTTTCTTTCACACCAAGCATATTTTTGCCCACTTTTAAATTATTCGAATTCATTTCCAACTTGCATGTTTGATAGAGACGTTTTATTACCGAAGTGTTAACATTCAAAATCACGTGTTACACAGCTGATATTGATATAACCTAAACTGCACTTGTCGTACATATCTAGGTCCAACTTATTTGTCTGCAGACGTGGCCATTTCGAGTACCACTTAACGGCTTCTGCGGGATTCGGGGACACAACAACCTAAATGAGCAGACGTCGAGCGAGCAAACGCGTAGAGCTCATGTGAGGTAGTAACTCCTCAGTAATGGAGACAGTGGCTATTCCAGGGATTAATGTAGGCACCGAGGTAATGCGGGCACGTGCAACAGGGATGATGAGAACGAAGGGTCGTCTGAAGGCTTTAGCCACCCCGTGCGAGATTTCAGCGGCACCTTCTCCCCCTCCCCCACGTTTGTTCATTTATACCTTAAAATCTTACTAGCATATAATAAAAGGAATTTGTAGTGATATATAAAGAAGAATTTGTGTAATGATATATAAAGAAAAAGTGGTTAACTGGTTAACGTAAAATCTCTAGCCCCCGGAAACAAACGATTAATATACATGGTTCGAGGAAACACCAAGGACGTATTACAATTTCCTAAAATAGCGAAATATTATATAGATTATGTTGGACTAAGATTATGAAAATAACATTCTGTAGCTCTATTTTCATTTTCCTGGACGCGCATCGAGATTTATTGTTGACCAGCCTGTTTCAGTGTTAAAGTTATTTGTTTTGCTCATCATGCGTGGGTTGATTCAGAAATGTTTTCAAAATTTAATATGACCAACATTTTCAATAGATACATATATTTCTTCCGTGTACCAATACGTGAAGATATGTTACAACTTTCGGTCAGATAAATGCGTGAAAAAACGGAGGCTAAGTCTGGGTGGAGATGGAGTACAGTTGTGGAAGGCGAGCGGGTGGTGTAGTGGTTAAGACCCCGAGGTATCATAACAAGAGTCCCAGATTCGATTCCCGGCTCGTAGCCATTTTCATCAGATCGAAAGTTGTCACATTTTCAATAGATATCTGTGGGAATCCAAGAACGATTAGTTACACAAACAAGTCACAACTTGACGCGAAAACTAAGGCAATTTAAAATAAACATGTGAGTAAAGAATATTTTTTCAAAATAATTCACAGCAATATGCGAGTATTTTCGTTGAAGCTCTTATAAGTGATATAATATTGGTAGAATTAGAGATCTAGTAGTTTTAAGAAAGAAAAAAAAACCTTAGCAAACTGTTCCTCACTGTTCTCAAGAGATGATCATCGGAAGAGTGAACTAGGTCCAAGAGTCCATTCTATCAGTCGAATCTACTGTTGCAATTGTCTTCAAAAGTTAATTATTTTTTGTGTATTAACCTATCTTATTTCAGAGTTCCAAATTATTTGTAACTGACCCAACATAGCTTTCCATAAGTACGCAGCTAATGCATAGTAAAATAATATAGTCGTGTTAGTAATATCGCTGCTCAGAATTCTGTATTTTATAATAAAGTTACCGGAGTCTTAAATGACTTATTCTTACGAAGTTAAGATCTCAATATCCAATAACAGGAGATTGGGTGATAATTAAAAGTTTGTATACTATAAGATAATGGAGAGATGAAAGAGAAGCTATTTTTGTATGGACTTCGAAGTCTACCCAATCAGCGCTAGCGAAACAGGTTCCGTAATCGCGCACATCATTGTGGGCACTTGCAGCAAATGATCGCGTGTTTAAAGTTTCTTCTAAATACACTACACAAGAGTGCATGAACACAATCAACTGTAATAACGATGTACGGTGAGAGACCGTAGAGTAAAGCAGCACTAAATGTGTACTGGAGCTGAATAAAAAGAGTCCACCCTGGCCTGGTTCTACGAAACGACCGCGACGAAAAAAAATCAAGTTTTGTGCCAGGAGAATGTGTTGTCATATCTAGTTAGCAAAATGGACACAGGAGAAATAAAAAGAAAACTGTAAAATTTTATTAAACTTCATTCCAGTGTAAATTGCGCGAGCACTTTCTTCGTTTAAGAATATTGATTAAATACAATGTAATTAAAATATAGATTATACGTAGGTGGATCCAAAAAAAGGGCCACAAGCACTTGAAAATTAATTATTGTGGAATAAATATTTTTTCGCAAGAGTGGAGGAACATGGCGCTAGTTGTCTTACAGAGGTTGTGCAGGCAGGAAGTGTTAGTTCGCAGATGCGCCAGAGCGATTGAAATCGAAGGATGTTTAGAAAAGTCGAAGCAAGATCAATTTCCGATTTATTTAAATCTTACTTTATTTTATACATTATCTTACAAGTCTCAATTATTCTATCTCAATTAATTGTACCCCGTATTCATATCAACGTCATTCCAGGATACGCGAGGTTATGCACCTCTCGTTTTCCTATTCTCTGCCATTCTTCTCTTATTCAACCGGCGGTGAAGGTGGTAGTGTTGTCGCTTCTCACCAAGTCATCCCGGGTTCGATTCGTTCATATAGCTGTGACTACTGAAAAGTAAACCTTTCTTCTTCTACCTAACCACTTCTACTAACCCCTCCACGTGAGCCAAGTTGTTGGTAAACACAGGTAACCGGCCCACCTACTAACAACTCCTACCTCTATCGCTCCATGTAGATAAGCTTCAACAGCATGCTACATTTCCCATTTACAAATACAACAATACTTCTCTTATTCTTATCTTCAACCCTTCTATCAGCTGCTCACCTACTCGTCTGGAAGGTGTCACGTAAGACTCCTATCTCCTACACATACTGTTCAAATAATTCATAAACCTGTTTATCTTTCAGTAATTCGGTTTTCTTTCTGAAATTGAGTATTTGTATCTTCCGCAGCTCCCTCCAAAACCTCCCTCTCTTCTGTGCACAGAGAGCACAATCCAACAGTACGTGGTCTTTTATCTTATCTCCTTGTCCACAAATACACAGTCAATTCTCCACGGAAGATCCCCTTGATAAGAATTGATGGGTGGTCTCTCGCTTGCATCCGGAGAGTAAATTAGTTTATTGTCCTCCACGTTTGTACTGCTTTTTTGAACATTAATTTATTAATTTATTCATCTGTCCACGTTCCGCGAAAAAAGAGTGACAGTATATCCCATCCGACCGTATGTGTTACAGACATATGACCACTGAAGGGTTAATGAGGGAACAATGAATAAAATAATTTAATGGAAAAACATCAGTTTTTTAGATGTAAGGCAACCAACATAATTTGGACATCGAACGATATTGTGAGATCGAGACAGTTTTCATCATAGAGGTGCCATTTAACTGAGGATGAGCACGGGAAAGAACTGGCGTGTTTACTAGGATACTCACGTTTCACTTGTAATGAGTGGATTCTACAAAAACACCATACAATTGTTTTTATCGGTGTTGAGGATAATATACAACCTTTTTTTTTTTTCGTTATAGCATTACAGGGTATTACTCGTAATTCAGATGTCTTAGCAAGCTACTGAGGCACTTGTATCTTATAGACTTCTCTTTCTCAACTCTGCTCTAGTCTTAAGAGAAAAACTGTACATTAACTAGCTGAGTTCCCAAGACTTAACTCACTTCAGGTCTTTGAATTATGTCCGTAAATAATCGTTCATTGAACTTCCATTGAAATCTCTTTTAAAAATTTGTCACACTCAGTAGACGGATCATAAAAGAAAACTGAATGATAAGCATGACTTCCATTGTTAAACTTTTATGAATGAAACGAAAAATGATAAATTCAATTGTGACAGTGAATGAAATGCCATATGACGTACTTCTGAAATACCTTTTCTGTGTTTTATTATGTACAATTTTGTTGGTATTTTGTTGATATTATAACACGCAGCTCACTATTTTTTCTCATCTTAGGATTCTATTGAAATGTTAAATCTGCCTCTGTCTTAGGGCCCTTGATCGGAATAGATGGGATGGTCCATTGCTTGGTTCCGGAGAGTAAATTAGTTTATTGTCCTCCACGTGTCATACGCAGTTTGTCAACAGCTTTTTTGACCGTAACTTTATTATTATTTTACACAAGACAGAGAGTTTGAACAAAGAAACAAGAAATTGAAGAGAGACAATACGTTTGCCGATGATACACAATGCAATTTTAATGCTATTTCAATCATCTCTTTCTAAAATAATCTAACAAATATTTTGGAACCCAAGTCCAATACAACGTACCTTCAATTTTTCTCCAACAATATATGTCGTTCGCTTAGTTCCGTGTGCTGGAGGTTTTCAATTCACCCTTTTCGAAAATTCAAATTTTTCTCTTCTTTAGTGGTATGGTTTCGAAACATCGTCTGAAATTCTACGGAACAATCCCCTTGCGTGTCGTTTCAGCAGGATCAAGGGAGCACGGACAAGCAAAGCAAGCTGTGGAGTATGCCTCCCGCCGCCGGCGAAGCGACGGGCCTACGCGCAACACGCCGCCGCCATAACGTTTATGGAGGACCATTAATAACGCCTTAAAGAGGCTGCTGCCGCAGGCACTCAGACAAGTGGCATGGACGCCATCAGGGGGATATGAAAGAGACTCTACAGTCCGCGCAGCGAAAGAAAAGTAACGAGCTGAAACAAATGGAACGAAAGCGCGGTGTTGTCATATATCTGCTGCGGGGGTTGGCCAAGCATACTCCCTTCCTAGATGATACGCAACGGCACACACACATGTTGCTATAACCCGTGGAAAAGCTAACTTACGGCAGTGTCAAACAGGCCAAAGATTAGATATAAAGTCCTCTGTTCGACACAATTGGCACATCAATTATTGCCGGTTCTACGAATCGGCTGATGCAGGCAGCAACATCTGAACGTACACTTACGAAGGAGTAAGACATCCACAGCGCGAGGAAGAGTCGGCAATCTCGTAATACTGACATTGCCTCGACTTTCACGTGGTATTTAGTCTTCTCCCTCATTGTCTTTCACTACGAGCTCTGTAGCTACACGTTGAGGCACGGGATGCAGATACTCGTTTGTAGAGAACTGTTGTCATCTTAGGAGCCGTCACGTATATTTCCGCTATTTTACATGTATACTTATATGCGAAACGAAGTAGTATTCGGACTTAATTAAACAATATCAGTGTAAACGAAAGAAATGGGTGACTGGTAATACGAAAAGGTCGTCAATCTTCGTCATTTAAAAAAAACTGTTGAGATTGGTATGACAAGTTCAACGATAATTTCGAATTCACGTTTCACAGTCCCATGTTCGATTTTATTGAAAAGATCTCTAACCACAAAAGGAATTTTACGGATGACAAGATAATAAGGAAACGCATTAAGGACTTATTATATGGGGATGTGATATGAAGATAATGAAACATTTCATTAGAAGAAAAGCATAAAAACCAGAGTCGAGGTGAAAGGGTTTATCACTCTCAGATTCTCAACGTTTCGTCCACGTGTTGATGAGAAGAGTTTATTATGGGCATTTTTCATGGAGGGGTTTCTTAGGACACCCCTCCGGGTAAAAGATGATAACATTTTTATCCCTCAAACCTCGTCTAAAACTTTCTTAATAATACTTCCGTAAGGCATCACAAAAACGAAAAAATTATATGTTATCTTCTACGTCATGAACGGAATTTTCGAGAACATAAGAGAACAAAAATACCTAAAATGAATAGTTAATCTTACGAAGTAATGAGGAACCCGAGACTTGTGAAGAAGCGTATTTGCATACACTTCTTTACAAGTCTGCTTGAAAACAAATTCGTCATTTTCGTTTTGTTTATAGAGACTCTTGTAATATTTTGAAATTAAAGCACAAATAGTTTTACTTCAATTTTTTTCATTTTAAACATTTCTAGCTTTGACTATCAATAAAATCGTTACTCGAGTCTAAAATGAACTTTCATCTCGCTGTATTTTCTTCCCCTTTCTCCATGAACTTTATTTCGGTAATATTTCCTTCAATTTTCTTGAATTCTGCAACCCCCACCCCCGGATAAAAATTTCTGAAACTAACATGCCGCTGATAATGATGGAACTGAGACACGCAAAGCAGACTAATGCGCTACACAGAGTATACACAATCACCCTAGCAACGAAAGAAACAGAAAATAAACGTTACGATGCAATCAACCAAAATTGTTCTTTCCATTTTCGAAATTATTAGGGGTAGTTGGTGATAATAGAGATGTCATGGTAACGACGTAGTGATAACACAAGGAACTGAGGCTAGCATGATGTTATGAGCTGGGTATCTTAGCTTCATGCAAATGGCGAAGAACGACGATATTGATAACAATAACATTGGTTGCTAAGGACGAGAGATTTGTCATGATTGTTTAATTAAGGGGAATTATTCTGAACTCCAACGAGAGCAGATGAAAATTAATCGAATGAGTAAATGACCTGAATCATTCAAGGTTGGAGTCACTATACGTAGAATATACTTAAGTAGAAATATTATTAAGGTAGTGTTAGAGAGCAGTAATTTACAAGTGTGATTTTCTGGTAAACAATAAGCGAAAAAATTGTGTTGAGATATGAACTGTCAATATTCCAAGCTCGGAAGCCATTGTGCATTATCAATCATAAATTCTTCCTAGATTATTTTCATCATTATTATTTCTTAGTTCTCTCAACTTGTGTTGGTTTTTCTCTCAGCAGTGGATTATTAAATCAAGTTCTGCTGGGAGGAAGAATCTATTTCAGGTCCAAGAACTTTCTGGTAATGTGGACTGAGGACAGAAGGACGCTGTGTTGCAACCTACTTATCATATTGGTGTTGATTATGAGTTTTTTAATGGAGTCGACCAGGGATTCGGGTGCTAGTCCTAGAATAGATAAAATGATAGGCACTATGATCACTTCTTGAACATTCCAGAGTTTTTTACTTCAAAGGCTAGTTGTTGGTATTTTGATATTTTATCGTTGTTTGTTGTTGTTTTTTAGATTGTAATTTACGACAGCAAAATCGATGAGATACACTTTTGATTCTTTTCTTTTGCAAAGGATGGTATCAGGTCTATTGTGAATTGTTGTTAGGTCAGTGTGAATCATCATCATCATCATTATTATTATATAACCCCTAGACTCTTGTACTGAGGCGGCGGTCTTTAGCAATAATTAATCTCGACTTATTGTAATAGTTACTATTTATTAACAATATATTCCAAATAATCTTTAGTTCGATAATAATAAGTATTTTTTTGTTTTAATAAATACAATTATATATTGCAATTTGAAGTTATTTTGAAAAAATTCGGAGTAGGGGCCCGAACCTCCCAGAATGAGTCTCCCTCCAATAAAATCAAATCCTGGATCCGCCCGGTGTTTCAATACATCGGTGATCCTATCTTAAGTGAATCCTCAAAGAAGGTAATCCTCAGATTTGTAGTTGGAAAAGGAAGAAGAGTAATACATTCCAATCCCTTACGTCTCACGAAATCGCTTCTGGAGCGCCACAATCCGCAGAGAAGTCGCTCCCGCATTCGAGACACGTCTCATGTTCCCTCTCCGTAGTGAGCTCCGGAGTCTCTGTGGTGACAGCGGAAGATCTGCCAGCAAATACAACTGTCTTCTAGAGACTCACTGATCCACATGCCTTGTCCACACACCAACGACGGAAAGCGGAAAATGAAAAAAACGTAAGAGGGTTTTACAGAGACAAACGCGAGCGAATCGGAGTAAAGTCGTATAATTGCACTATGCTGAGTCCTCGCGATTTAACCGGGGTCGGGTTTTTAAATTTTGTTCGAAAATAATTGTTCTTGATATTTATTGAAAAACAATTCAGGATCTATTTATTGAAAAACAAATGTGAATCAATCCACACTTGATAAAACAAAGAATTTAAACAAAAAAATGCTGGTCATCAAGAAAAAAAAATTGTACAGAAATTTCATAAATTGCGGTGAACTTCACCGCGAGGTAACAGATTAATTGTGTTCCGTTGAATAAAAATTGGAGACGGGACCCAGATTCGAACTCTGGAACTTCAGCTTAGCGCTCAGAGGTCTGTGGGTCTCCAAGTTCAATGTCAATGGTAGACTGGGCCCAGAAGGGGTGGCACAGTTGGTAGCGCATCAGCGAGCTAAGTCGAAGGTCCCGACTTCGAATGTCGGTCCCGTCCCCCATTTTCATTCAACGTAACGTAATAAATAATAATAATAATAATAATTTTGGGGCTTTAGGTCATTAGAGTCCTCTGGTTAACAAAACAAGCTCATTGAAAACTAGGAAGATGAAGAAAGACAGTTGGTCATGGTGAGCCAAGAATCAACAGGATGCAGTTTAATGTTTTATTCATGATCTTCTTTAAAATAATCTAAGTACAATATTTCAGTACCAAAGAATGTATGTATAAATTCTCGTTTCGGTCAACTAAGGAACACGATGACGAGTGCTAGTAAGGCTCAGATCTGTGCGAGTCTACTCACCAGACACACAGTGAATTTTTGTGGGAACAGCGTCTAGATAGAATCCAGATTGCTGTATCCGAGTATTACAACTGCAGTTGTTAGCCGCAGAGGGTAAACTTTTCAAATACATAAAAAGTTACAAATTTCTCTAACCCCACCGGGAATTGAACCCGGGATGACTCGATGCGTGAGTAACACGGAGGGGCTAGTATCAAAGAATGTTACAATATTCTTGTGTTTACTTCAAGCACATGTCATTTTCGTTTCTTTCCATGTGAATGAGGTTTTTGTCTACCCCTCTCGAAAATTCAAATTTCTCTTTCATGTAAGAGAACGATACGTGNTGCGTGAGTAACCCCGTAGCCACGGAGGGGCTAGTATCAAAGAATGTTACAATATTCTTGTGTTTACTTCAAGCACACGTCATTTTCGTTTCTTTCCATGTGAATGAGGTTTTTGTCTACCCCTCTCGAAAATTCAAATTTCTCTTTCATGTAAGAGAACGATACGTGACAAATTAATCAAAATATTTATATCTGTCGTTTTAACTGATTTCTCTCATTAGTATACATCCTTAGTAACGTTCATAGGGTTAAATGACTGTAACTAATAAGTTAAAGAATTCCGGCTATGGAATATTGCAAGCGGACTGTTTAAACGAGTTCACAATACTCATCGTCTGTTTTCATCGGTGCGAAGAACATATCAACATTTATTTTTCTTAGCTTTTACGAATATTTCCTCACCCTGTCTGACACAAATCTTGGAATCAATAATTCAAATACAGTGCTCGCTGGGAAAGAAAACTAATGAGGGAGGAGTCTACAGGCCACGTGAAATTCGAGAAGCCAATGTAAGAATCCTCCTCTCGGTGTAGACATGTGGGTTTTTTACTGTATCAGAAGAAATTAATGAGTTTCCGTTCGGATGCTGCCGCCTACATCAGCTGATTCGTAGAACCTGCAGTAAAACGAACGGAGGCTGAACTAACCTTTGGCCGAAAGAACACTACGTGAAGTAAGCTTTTCCACGGTTTATAGTAGCTTATGTGAGGGTGACGTGGCATACCGCCTGGAATAAGTGGAGCTACGCTAACCCAACCCCCGCATCACATATAAGACGACGTCGCGGTCTCACACCATTTGTTATATCTCATTACTTTTCTTTCGCCACGAAGACTATAGTTCTAATTTTGCTAGAACTTAGAAATTAGGCAAATATTTCATTATCTTTCCCTTGCATTCGGTGTCTATGTCATCTTCGTAGACGAAGCGTGCGCCTTCTTTGTGCAGTATTTTCTCTTTAATATACTATTATTACTACTACTAAATTTCCTTTAATTGAGAAAATCATTGATAAGCAATAATAAGTGGTTAAGTTGTAAAGTATGATATATCCGTATCCCAATCACATAATGAAGATTCCAATTAGAAGCCTTGAAGAAAACATAGGACATAGTATAAACAAAGCACGATTGAATGCTGTCCCATCAGCAGATCACCATACGTTTTTGGCCTTGCCTGCGAGGTACAGAATGCGGGGATAAGACAGCATGCGTCTGAATTTCACACGTCTCTCTGTTTCTTCTGCCATTGTAACTCATCATTAAAATAAGAAAATTGAAACGGAAGACACGATTCCTTAAATGCGCGTTGAATATTCCTGGTCTCAATCAGTTTGTTGTCTCTTAAGTACGCTATTCGTCAAATGTATACAACTCGTTTATTATTTGAGTGAATCTTGATTCATCCATTTTTCAAAGTACAAATATAATAATTACAGGTTTTTATGTCAATAAAGTAGTAACTAAAATTAACTCACTTTACGTATTTCTTAGATTAAAAAAGAAAATTATATCCAGAGGATATAATCCTGTTTGGGACACTATGTTAATTTGCCACAACAATCAATAGCTGATAGTGTCTGATCGACTTAACAGTTGTCTCTCTTATTCCATTAGAAGCTCTGTCGTAAACAGTGACTTGCTTCAGTGACTGTCATAATTGAGCAAAATACGCATAATTACACAATAAAAGCTTAAATTTATTTAAGCAACTTTTAAAACAGTAAACTAGACAAAAAAACTGAGTTAACTTAACTGAATTAATTTTAAAACTGAATAAACATTTTTAATTTATTCTCTTCTGAGTTGGATTTCATTTTTGCTCCAAGACATCGAATAGTCCGTCATATTATCATGCTCGTGTGTACTTCCTGCGCTTCAACCTCCGGTTACTTATTATCGCCCACGTCATTTCCGGCCATTACCATCCGTACTTCATGTATAACCACTTACCACACGCGATGACAGAGAAATGAGTGTGAACCGCTGTATCTCTACAATAATTGTTACTTAGTTACGCGGAATACACGAGTTAAAAATAAAATGTTTCATTCATTCTTTGAGTACAATTGTATTTTATAATCTATAAGAAGTTTTAAGTAAAACAAAAAATTTAGTACATCCTTATATGTCTGTACAGTTCCTACACTTAAAAAAGAATTCATTACAACTGTTACACTTGTATGGGCACCTGCAAATCCATTGTAAAACTTGAGCTTACGAGCAAATAAGATGTCGATTTTATTTTTGAGTAACCTTATTAATTAAAATTCAATATGAGATTTGTATTTACAACAATTGAATAGATTTAACAGAATTTTGGTATTTCTGTTTTACTCCGGTAGACTCAAATCAATCGTTATTTCAACGAGATATTTTAATTGGAAATCAAGTAATAGTAAGATTGAGATCGAAGGCATAACTAGACATTTTCATTTGGAGGTGCAGGGTGGTATATTCTCCCTCTAAGATAAAATATTTTTCATTGAACGGGCCTACCTTAAGAAAATTTGTGTTCGAAGGATAATCAAGGTGTATCTAATAAATAACACATTTTTCTCCATCCAATGGTAGAAGAAACTAAAGAATGATCAAAAATCAGTACAAACTGCGTATGACCACGTGGAGGACAATACACTAATTTACTCTGCGGAAGCAAGCAAGGGACCATCCCATCAATTCCGATCAAGGGCCCTAAGGCCGAGGCGGATTCAAAAATTTCAGCAAAAGTTCCTAGATAAGATAAAAAGTTAGCTGCGAGTTATAATACTAATAGAATGTCAATATGTTTGTAATTTTAAGCAAAAAATTACATGTACAAGTTATTATCGAACTATAGATTATTCTGAGTATAATGTTTAAAAATCATAAGAGTTGAAAAAACATTAAATTCACGATTTATTGTTACAATAAACACGCCCCTAGACAAAGAGTAGAGAACCTGTATAAGAAATCCGCCTCTACCCGAAGGAAAAACAGAGAAAAACCCGGGCCAGGATGGGGCTACAGAATTTATGTACACAACCGTGCCAAAGTTGAGTACACATAAAACTAAATTAATATGAGCCATACGGCAAGACAATCATGCAAGAAAATAGTTTATGAAATTGTTATAAGTTATTTAAAAAGTGCTACAGCAATGGCGTGATAAAGTACAAGACGGATTTAACTTTTATTAAAATCAATAAATTCTTTTACAGTGTAGAAGCACTGGTGCAGGAGGTAGTTTTTAACCGCGGACCTGAGGAGATTCAATTTCATAATATCCTTTATATTCTTGGGCGGGGAATTAAATAGAACGATTCCCGAATAATATGGTCCTTTTTGGCAAAGAGTGGTTCACACTCTTGGGCGATGAATTTTATTTCACTTTTCAGTAGTCCATCTATATGAAATGGGACATTAGTGTGAAAAACTACTATTTTTTCTGGTTCCACCGGGAATTGAACCCGGGATGACATGGTGAAGAATTAGAACGCTACCACCTGAGCCACGGAAAGGCCCTGCTGTTCCAATATTCCGCTCAACTCTCTCCCTCTCTCAGTAACTATAAAACTCTTGTTTACCAACGACTCTTTCCTCATTTCTATTATGGGTCTCCGAAATTAAAAAATTCTTGTTCATAATTGGAATTGAAAGAAATTAAAACACAATAATGGAAAACTTAACAACTCATTCCATCAATCCCATTCTCTAGTCGTTTCTCTGCACCATTTCCATCGTTAACTCCCACTAACTCACAAGCCGAACGAAGGAAGGCGTTAGCATCGCACTATCGTGTCTATTCGAACGAGGGAATGCGTGCCACTCATTACAAGGAACGTGTTCAATCACCCGCCTCCACCGCCTCGGCTCTCATCGACGTCAATTGGCATTCTGTGCCAAGGAGCAGGCACGTTCAGTCTCAAACCTCGCCACAACGCGCACAGAGAATGGAGACCTTAATAAAAAGAGAACCACCAGCCGTGCGCACAACTCTTTTTTATAGTAGTATTTGTAAATGGGAAATGTAGCGTGCTATTGCAACTCATCTACCTGGAGCGATAGGAGGTACGAGTTGGGTGATAGACTATTGTTAGAAGGTGAGCCAGTGAGTTCGGCTTACCAACAACTTGGCATATGTGGAGGTTTTAGTTAGTAATAGTAAAAGTTTGCGATACTTGGAGTAGTAGGAGGTGGATAAAAGGAGGAGGATTCAATTTTCAATAGTCACTTTGAACTGGGATAATTTGTTTTCTGGCCCAGTCGGGAATTGAATTCAGAGTGACTTGGTGGTGAGTAAGCATGCTAATCCGTGAGCCACCAGAGGGGCGTGTCCGCAACTTAAAGAGTGCATAATTTCTCATAACCATATTTACTACGCAAAAATTCTCATAAGCCCTTTGGTCCCTGCTGTCTCTCGGTCCTCACCTCTTATTGGTGGAATAAGATAGGGAGACACGTCACGATCATGTGACCCAAAACATCTGACTCAAATCACAATGTGAAGTCTATTTTCAAGACATTAGAATAATCGAAATCTTATGCCCTATTTCTTTTACACTTTGTTTTAGAGTACAAATTTAATTCGAATTGTGGTTAGTTCTTAGGCTGCCTCCCACATACCGCTTCTTATCGCTCGATCATTGAATGAAATACTAACAAAATGAAGTTAGTTCTTCGATTGTCTCACAGATGAAGCTATTCACAGCTCGATAACTTTCATATATTCATAGTACGTAAAATTCTGGACTTAGGGTCTTATAACAGGTCCTCATGGAGAACAGAATGTATCCAACACGTAAAGTTTTTACCCCGATTAGAAATCTGCGTTACATTAAGACGCAAATGTCCCAGAAAATCTTAGTTTGTTTTCTGCACGATTGGACGGAGAGAATAACACAAACGAAGAATTGTCCTTCAGAGCTTTAAAAGACGTGTTCACGATTCCCCATTTTCTCATCTTTCACCTTTTCCTCTAAGAGAATTAAATATTCAAATAACAGTATTTAAATATTATGTCATATAAATAAGTTACTTGACTCGTTTATTATAAAAGGATATTAATGGACTCCTCCAAACAATTGACAGCTCTAACGCGTCTGACCATGTTGTTACGAACGCAGCATTCGTAGGGATTTGTACGGGAGTTACTTGAATCTCTATTATATAAATATATAAACACGCGTACAAATATATAAACATGCGTAACGCGAAAGTGTATATGTCTGCCTGTTACTTGATCACGATTAAACCACAGAAACGATCTTGATGAAATTTGTCTAAGATATAGTTAACATGCTCAGGATGAACATAGGCTAACTATTTTTTTTTAATGCGTGAAAAGAAAGATTATGATTTTGACCATAAATGTCGATGGAATCGGGAAAAAAACGAGAGGTATATTCGCTTACGTCGCCTAACCGGTTAGAGACACTTGATAACTATGAATGGTAATACGATTGTTCGCCTCGAAGAGTTCTACAAAAAAGTCCGCTACAGCGTATGTCTATCTGGAAAGGTTTACCTACATTATGTTAAAATACTTCAATTTAAGAGAATAATGTTAGAAGAAAAAATCAATTCTCATCAAATTTAATATTTTTTTGTTTTGTGCATTTAACAAAGACTAAATACGTCTTTATATTGTAAAATTTTGACAATTTTTTTTTTTAGATTTTAAAAGCGTTTTAATGAAATGGTGCAGACACGTTGGCGCCGTTGTGTCTTGCCTCGGTGCGAAAATTCAACCTGCGCGGTTCCCGGGCGAGTGGGTTAAATGGTGCAACAAATAAAAAAAAATTCCGGGCAACGCCAGGTAATCATCTAGTTATCACATAATATTCATACTTGTTCTGATCTCCTGTTTACATTGTTAATGCTAAATATGAAACACAATCAAACTTACCTACAACTAGTAGTTGAGGAAAACTGAAAAGTAGCAAGACTATTTTATTTATCTGGATAATATGTAGAGAATGTTAATTTCATTCAATTTCCCGTGCAGTTACATCGTACAGGCGTAGCTAGTCTATTTTAAAAACAAAAAAGTTGATTTTCTATACAGGTTAAAGAATCCTTGTGACTTTTCATAAAAATACACCCTAACTTTCACCCATGATGCATGGTCCTTCCACATCCACAAAACGTGGTTGACTACACTAACTCCTTTCGCGTTCTCCTCGGATCAGGAAACACAGGTTGATCCGTATTTGTAGGAAAATACATACAATTCATTTTTACTGGATGCATTTAAATCAAGGTAGTACTAGCGTACGTAAAATTAAATCACTAAAATATCTGAAACTGGCATAAATAAACAGTAGCAAATACATATTGTGATTACAACTTGAAAAACATACCTCACCAGCAATTTAAATGAAATAATTACAATTAATGGTATAATACATTGCGTATTACGTAGGAAACATTTATTTTCAACAATCGATCACATATTAAATCACGAAGATATTTCACTTCTTACGAGATGAGATGCTTAAATCACGAAATCGTTGCGCTCGGCCGCCAAACTTTTACATGCTCTTATGCATTTCAATTGACTCAAGCGAGTTCTTGAATATTGTTGTACTATACTGTTTAACTGATGAATAAAAATTAAGTATTACTTTTCCTTCATTATTACTCATATTGTAGTGTTTTATAACAATTAGAATAAAAATAAAGAAAACAATTATACAACTCAGTGATTTGACTAACTTGAGTGCTAACCTTAACGGAAGGATGTGCAAGGCTACGATAGGAGAAGAGCGTCCACTACAGCAAGAACCAGACTATCCTTCGTCCTACCCAATAACGAACGACATGCGTCACCTTCTTAGGTCACACCCAAGAATTCTGCTCCTCATGAATACTTACAAACACGTTCTCTAGATAATGTTTCTCCGCGAATTATGCAACCTGAAGGTAATTACGGATTCCAAACGGTAATTAAAAAACGGTGCTTTGTTTCATTAATCCCGCTATACCAGATACTCTGTTATCAACTGTCCCCCACCAAAAGATTTCAACACAAAACACTTAATTTGAAGAACTTTCAAAGCATCGCGCTTTAAGTCAGTTTTTCCTTCTTGTGTGACATTGTAGCTCTGACAGTCAACATTGCAGTCAAACAAATGTGTTTATTGTAAAACAGTAGACACCCCTAGAGATAAATTGAATCGAATAAAATACTGGGCATTATCGAATAAACACTGTATTAAGAACTTCTAAAGTCGTTACATGAATTATGTCAAAGTTAGACAAAGTGGTTTATTTTGCTCATATAGAAAGCTAATACTAAGATTAGTATAAGCCAAATTGTAGCATTGTAACATAAAGTTTTACATGATTCAATAATTCTTGAAGGTAAAATTCATCATTATTGTACTCAAACCATTTTTATTACTTTCGACTACTAAATACACGATAAGTCACAAATAATTGCTTACCAATTTGTTCTCATGTCAACCACTCTTAATAACATGTGAGAGATTCCGATCGAACCTGGAAAGTGGTCAAAAATGATGGACATTATACTCCGTTTCCTTTACAATTTTTTTCTCATTTGGCGTCAGTGATGGCAATAAGTTTACATCCATAAGGGTACTACGCGACATGAAGTCCCTGACCACTTTGTAGCTTAAAATATACTGTTGTCAATCGAGACGGAGCGTGATAATGAGCACATCATCTGATCCTCGTGTCGAGGGCACGAACCCGTTGCTCTCAGACCCCTTTCACACACTCCCGTTTTGTCATGACGGAGAGTCATTGCCTAATCAATCAAATTAGACAAGCAACCTCGGATAAATTCCCATAGAGATGAAAAAAGTGAACAAATTAAAATAAAATATAAAAGTTCCCATCGACAACACATGTTCTAAAAATTTTGCGCTGTAAGGGAACTGATACGAGATTGAGTGTCTAACTCTGGCGCTGACTCTCTCCGTACGGATAACTTCTACGGGTAAATTTCTTCACTTCTTAAGGTATATCAGCGTTGACTGTTATTCAAGTCAACTATTCACGAAACTTGGAAATATTGACCAAAGTAGTTCTTAGTAATTAATAATTCATTCTAATGATTTTTACTATTGAATCAGGACTATTATTTTGCGGTTTCAAAACTCGATAATAAATTTAAGTCGTCGTTTGACTCTTTCTTCGCCAAGGCTCGCATTGTCTTCAGTCACGTGATGTCTCCGTTAGAACAGTATTTCCCACAGTTTTGGGGTAATTATTCTTATAAATGCCCCGTAAAGTATGAAAAATTTTAACGTCATTGCGTTCCTGTTTCGTTTCTTTTTGGCCCTGTGAGGCCAGATCTTTTGCCAGGATATCAAAAAACTTAAGCCCGCGAAAGTTCCCATAGTAATTTAAAGTCAAATAATTCAAAATTTGGTGCCTAAGGGTATGGAAATTCATCACCACTAGATAGGGAATGGTTCAAACTATCGTTTTTGGATAGAACNGGATAGGGAATGGTTCAAACTATCGTTTTTGGATAGAACTCGAGTCTAGTCACTCTGGCGGATATATACACGTTAGTAGCGCGCATGTCATGATTTGCCTTGGAGTGTGGAAATGTTAACTGCCTTCGTGCCCTTGACTATATTTCATGTGATGGTCCCTCGTTTGCATCCGGAGAGTTA
>NNCF01142162.1:20588-30713 GCA_002313205.1 Laupala kohalensis
ATGAGATGACGTATAAACTAATAAATAAACACGATAAAAATATATAAAGCTGTTTCCTCTATCGTATCACGTAGTGTGTGAACACATCATTGCACGTAAATGGATCAAATGTAGGCAACGATTAAATGCTCAATTTAATTTTCTTATTCATCCCTCCAATCATAATAATTAGCTTCCATTTTTTGTTTTCTGTTGAGTAATTGGAGACGAGAGAACAATAGGGTTGGGAAGGGTTGACT
Organism: Laupala kohalensis; assembly: GCA_002313205.1. Lineage (NCBI taxonomy): Eukaryota > Metazoa > Arthropoda > Insecta > Orthoptera > Trigonidiidae > Laupala > Laupala kohalensis. Next base: position 20,828 of record NNCF01142162.1, read on the forward strand.
AAATATCGAAGACTTTGTGGACGCAGTTAGATGGAAAAAAGATCTTTCGCACAGGGTGGTTGTTTCGGAAGAATCAAAGCAGATCAACTTCAGGAGACGGGGAAACAGTCAGTGACATGCATTTTTAGCGTTGTGAATTCGTAGAGATTCCATTTTTTTAGTGACAAAGGTTTTTGGAAGTTATTCATTAAGCTGATTCACATTCTTTCATTCATTTCATCTGTCATCTGATATATATGTGTGTCTGTATTTTACGTCAATGCATTACAAACTGGTTGAATGAATACTGGCCTTCACAAAATCAGTGGCAGGGTTGGCGCGAATAGCGGCATTATACGCAATGCGGATATTTTGTCATAAGATATATTTACGATTGAATGTGATTCTTTATATAGCGTGATCCCAAATTCACGGTACAAACTTTAAGGGTTTGTACATCGCACTGTGAAAATCGTTTATTGTATAGGAGGAATGTGTGGCGCAAACACAAGGAATAAGAGATGAAAAGAAAAGACAAAGTGTTTGTTGACAAGTGCAATGTTTACAATAAGTGTCAATTTTGAATGCTTGACAGCGTCGGTGCAGCGATTGGCGCATTTACACACATTCAAATTTGCCAAAGAGGTATTTCACTTGCACACGTGCAGCAGCTACCAAGAGGATATTCATTCGAGCAACGAGATCCTTTTGTATTTCCTTGTGTTTGCGCCTTCCTTCCTCTACAAGAAATGATTGTTGCAGTGTCCTATACTAAGCCTTAAAAGTTTCTACCATCAATTCGGGATCTATCTGTACAATGTATCATCTCTAGTGTTACATGTTCATCTCTAGTGTTACATTACGAATGTGAATTAGATCATTTCAGTTGTAAGGCAAAAACTTTCACAAAAATACTTTGTCTTAAATAAGCAAGACTCATCGTCAATATTGTATATTCGTTCATAATCTCCACTCGTATTCTAATCGAAGTTTGTTGATCTGAGTTCACAAAATCAAACTCACGCGAAGTTTGAATTTGCGAGAAAATTATCGCTCTTAGATTCCTATTTAATACAAAAGCAAAAACCCGATTCAGCTTTTCACCTTTTTGTGTTTTTGTTACGTTTCACTTTCGCTCTTCTTTAGACCTTAAAACAGTTCTAAAACGTTCGCTTCACGAGCTCTGTCTGCTCCTCCCGAGGTTCACGGCTTTTGCCAAATCCAAAGTATTGACCAAACTTATCGATTTAAAGACAGTTCTCGTCTTTCTTCAATGCACAAAACACAAGATGCATTTAATTTGACGAGGACTTATTTTTCCCTACTTGAATTACTGTTAGTGTTTTAACGCGTCTATTTGTAAAACCTTTTTTTTCGATAATTTAGGTTAGGCTTTGTAGATGGCCATGTGCTGTTGCGGACATTTTTGTAGAAGAATATTGCCGTTTGTCTCTAACCGTTTGTCTTTAACCGTTTGTCTCTAACCATTTGTTTCTAACCGTTTGTTTCTAATCGCTTAGGTAGTGGAAGCGAATATACGTATCCGGTGATAGATTGATTATTCTAGTTATTGCTAATTACTTGCGATACCCATGCAAACTAAAACCTTTTGCCACAGAACATATATTCGAATGAGTGGTTCGCAAGAGGAGCAACAAGTTCGCAGACAGAGACATGAAAGTGAGTTCGTTTCATAATAACTTAAACGTTAATAAATACAAAGTAAAAATCCTTGAAGGAATTTGCATCACAATCTACAGTAGACTCAAAAATATACCTCTTCTTGATGAACCAACGAACATTTAAAAGGTTCTCCAGCTCGTCCTCGAATCGTGTTTATTTTTAATGACAGGCAGTAAAAGGTTTTGTCATTCTGTCATTGTTTATTGGTGCAAAAGGCCTCTTCGACTGCACAGTGACCATCTTTGGCGCGCGGTGGCTGAAAGGGTATTCGCATCAATGAATAATGACAGAGTGAGAAAATCTTTTACCGCTTGTCCTCAACATCAGACCGATTCCTCCACGTTGATTTTCAATTTGTTTTCGACAGCGAAAAACTTCGGATGCAATTTTGTTGAAATATGTATTCGAAACACACCCCTCACAAGTTGTACATTTCAAACAACAATAACGGGGTTGTTGCGTTATTATTTTTAATATTATGGTACATATTGTTCAGTCAACTTGTAAAATAATATCTAACATTTCGTTTGCGGTTTGGGGCAAGCACGTATGCAACACGTACCTCATGAAAGGAAAGCGTTTACTGTTTGTCGCTTTTCCAAAAAATAGTGAGCCGACTTCCGCTTTGAAGCAATTTCCGCATCACTTAGTGCTGCCCTCACGTTTCATTTCTGCTGATCCGAAGTGAAAAGGGATTCGTTCTCTATAATTTAAACGTTTTGCAACCAAATAACGAATCCGGTCGGTTCAGTTATCAGTTCAGGTGCTGACAGAGAAAAACGTGCAGAGGTGAGTATTGATTGCCTTTGACACACGTGATTTGTGTTTTATTGTGGAGATAATTAGAGCCTGGAGCAGACTAAACGTGCTCAACACAAATTTTTTTCCTTGGGGCTTCAGGGCTCGCCAACGTCGTTATTAGTGTCCTCGCCACCAATTTATTCTCTTGTAAAAAAACAGAACTAAAAATAGGTTTTAGGTTACATTTATCCAAAAGAAACGAATTGTGGCACTGACTACGATTAGCTTTGAAAGCGAATAGAGTGGCTTTCAGAAGGGATACCTTCCACTCGTCTATGTGATACTCTTTTTGAAGAAGGCTTCTGCACTCGAAATATCAAATTGAATGAAATGGAATGTTAAAAAGTTTATTACATTGCAGGGGAAATTGTGTCTTTAAGTCCATAGAACATTTGACGGCCCAGAGAGCGGATGAGCGGAATTAAACGATTTCACTTTAGTGGTAGAAATTACACTTTGTTGATTAAAGTCTGATGATGCGGCCCAAAGGTGTTCGTTTCGTCTATTCTTCTTTTAAAATTCCAAATTAATATTCCCATCGTACAGAAGGCCTTGGAGAACATTAGCAAATGATATATTAGGTGATAAATGCACAATGGATAGAATTGTGTTTCAAATAATGATCCACGTAAAACATTGTTTTTATCGGGGTTTTTTTTCTCTTCACTTCCTTGTTACGCCTCCAATCACTTTAGTGTCTACCATAAATTTATCGGTTTAAACATTTCGTATTTCATTTCTCAAATTTATTGGTTTGCGTCAGACAATAAAGAATCTTATAATCTTTGTATGATGATGTTGTACATCAATCCAGATGATGATGAAACGTTTGAAAGTTCAAAATGAAACTATATATTTTTTATAGAAATTTAACTTTTTCTATTTGATTCCTATTTGTTTTAAATCTTGTTTTATTCTAATAATATTTATTGTTTATTTTTTTAATTACATGTGTAGAATGTTAATGAATAACTTAATAAATAAGTCTCAGTGTAATGAGGTCGTTTTCTGTTAACATTTTCTTTTTCAGTTTCTGTTAAAAATAAATTTGATTTAATTTTAATTCGTCAGTTCATCTTTTCTATAGTGTCATTTGTTTTCGTCCAGATCAAATCGAAAGAAAGTTATTGTCAACTGGAAAAATATTTATTTTGCCAAAGCGGTTTTCCACAACTTCAGTGGCCCTCTCTGCCCTGGAGGGGTGTGTGTGTANAATTAATATATGTATTGTGGCAGAACGAAAATAGCCCCACATTGGGAAAAGCCAAATTGTGGCAGAACTTTCTTTCTATTTTAAGTTACAACCTAATACACCACCGTTACCCAACTGTAATTGTATTAGAATTCATCCGTATCCTCTCGTTTGTCTTCAACTTTATGAAATGGGATTTAACTTTTCAACTCAATATTTTTGTTACATGTTTCGTGTTTTTTTTATTTATAAACTTATTGCTCTGTGTTGTTTAAATACACAAAGTTCCGAAGGGACGTTGCAACATCCGTTCTAGCGCTGCCCCCCAACCTCCATAGAGAAACCTCTAGTGATGTGTGTTTTGGTGCTTAGAGTCCAACCTTTGTTGTAGTCACGGTCCCTTGGGTAAAAATGTGACACTAATTTGATGATGATTATTATTTACATAACTAAACGTTTATTATTATTCATATAATTCGTGGAAACGTTACCTGTATGAAAGTGAATTAATTGAAGAAGTTTTCACCTTTCCTCAAAAACCTTCTTTCATATAGTTATATAATTGTTACGAACGAATAGTCATATAAGTCGAGAATAATTTGACTTCATTTCCTTTCAGACAACCCCGTCACCCGAGTGGTTTATATTACTCTCCGAAGCAGTAGCGCACGTAAGGGGAGGGTAGTTCCAAATTCATCACCGAAACTTATTGAAACTCGTAAATTTGAACATAAATATTATCGGAACATAAATCTGTTAAAGCCACGAAACAAATAGAAGTTGACCTTATTAATAAACAAATGTTACGAGCGAATAGCCATTCCTCGTACACATAGGAGAGGATATGTGGGGACTCGTATGTTTCAACGAGCTAAAGAGATTAAGGATGAGAAGCGATTCTTGTATAACACGTCTCAGATTCATAAATACACATATGTTCATATATGTTCAATGCTGAGAGTGCTAAGCCATGTATTGAGATGGCGCAGCTGTTGAATGACTTCACGTAGGAAGTCATGTTCCAAAAAATAAATCGTATCGCAGATACATTTAGTATGTTCAATGATTCGTTACGACGACGCGACCCCAGAGCGTCATCACGTGGTGACCCCCTGACGTATGACTGCAGAATGGTTGGTAAATGTGGCTCGAACGCTGCTCTTTATGTAGCCGGCGCACGGAACGTACACATGGAGCGTGTTCACTAATTCAGTATCATGGAACTTGTAGTTGACAAAGAGATTATAGTTTCAATGAATACTTATATATTCAGAGAGTAATCACGCACATGGAGTAAATAATAAGCTTCTCAAAGAACACCAACGAATTAAAGTTTGTGATGGATGAGCACTTTACGAACGTTTTGGTTCGTAACGTATAATTAAGAGTTGAATTACAGACCCTTTTTTCTCTCTTCGTTGCAAATGAGAGAAAGATTTGCAGGACTTGACTTTGTGGCCAAACGGGCAATTGTATTAGTTATACATGCTCTCCTCATTTCCTTTAGATGTCATTATTTTAAGTTGGATCCGCGATCACGCCCCTTTAACGGATTGCTTCAGGTGTAGCCTGAGCGCGGGAGCGCATTGTAGTGCGTATAAAAGGAAATCGCACAGAAAGACAGACGCTGCTTTTGTCGGTCGCAATGCGACTATCGTCTCATGACTCATTAAAATATTCCATTTGCAAAGTCAATATTTCAAATGTAATTTAATACACATCATTCTTCAATCCCAATCAACCATTAGAGCGCGGAATGACAAATAATTACAATTTCATATTTTTCTACAAAAATGTTTCGTAAAAATAAATGAAGTCAATTAAAATAATTATATTTCATTTCACGTAATAATTTCTTCCAGTGTCATTTTAATATGCACGAGACTTTGAATGAAACTAAATTTATGGGAAACTGAAAACCTTTGAAACATTTTTTTGTTTTAGAAAATAGAGTTTCATTTTGACTTAATTCTCTTGTTCCCGCCATTCATCTTCTCTGTTATTCAAAAATAAGAAAGAACAAATATAAATGAGTCAAAAGACGACAATTTTAGGATCAAATTTATAGAATAATTACCACGTTCTGGTTACTACGTATCACAGAAGACGCAGTAGATTCCGAATTCATTTCAATTTGTTTCTAAACTACAAAACACCCTTCTTCTTGAAATTTATTTTTCATTTCTGTGTCTTATGAGGTCGAAAACGTGATTTGGGAAAGGAGGATAAGGAAACTGCGCGCTCTACGAATAAAATATTAATTTTTTTAAAAATAAACTACACAAAATGTCTTTACGTCTTCATGTCCTCTCCGCTTGAAACTCCCGTCTGTTACACATCATCTGTTCCGTGTATATGAGATATCACAATAATAACACAACAAACTAAGACACAAGGAAATATTCACTCCACACGCTCACTGCAGAAAGAAGAGAATAGCGAGTGACTTGAATCGACGTCCGAGGTTGTTTATGAAATCAACTTCGAATGCCTTGTTGGCCAACAGAACGCTTTACTCTTAAGGACGATGGCGAAGTAAAAGCGTTGGCTACAACGAGTACAGGTTCTATGTCAACATCAAGTCAGTTAGACTGACGATAAATAAATTACGGTGAAGAGAGAGGCTGTTACAAAGTTGAGGAGAACAGAGTTCGTGTTTACGGTTCGTGTTTCGCTGTTGCAGTGGCGGTCGTGGTCGCCTTCTTCATCTGTTGGGCGCCGTTCCACGCCCAGCGCCTCATCGCCATCTACGGCACCAAGGAGCGCAACCAGCCGTCGCATCCCATCATGCTGACAGTGTACGAGGTTATGACGTACATCTCGGGCATCTTGTACTACGTCTCCACCACCATCAACCCCATCCTCTATCAGATCATGTCTCTCAAGTTCAGGGAAGCTTTCAAGGTGAGCACTATCTTAGATCACAACACGAATCGCCTACTTCTACGAATTATATTTGCTGTAAAGAAATACAATTTAATAACACAAGACAATATTCGTTCCACGAGCTCCCTGCAGACAGAACGAAATGGCGCCACAAGAGCACGTCAATTGAATGGATGACCGATATTGGCAATGGATTTAACTTTTCGAATGCCCTGCCAACATAACGTGAGGTAGAAATATCATTACTCGTGTGGACTCTGTCGAAGTAAAAGCGTTGGCTGCACTGTGAACAAACCATGTGTACCGACATCAAACAATCGAACCCTGTGATCCGTCAGACGGTCCCCCCCACACACACCTCACTTCGGGCGTAAAATTCCCCACCAATGATCAGTCCCGTCACGATCCTCCGCAGTTCATCGATATGCTCCTTCGTGTCGACTCCGTACTCGAAGTAGGTCGATACAATGTATATCTCCCCACCCTCGTACGCGAGAGCACACACAGCGAAGTTTCTTGAGAGGAAAGAGCTCTGAATCGGTCGCGATTATGGCCGCTCCACTACACGGTACTTGCGGCCGAACACAGCTATTGAGTTACACTGAGTGTAAGGCTCCGATAATAGGACGAGGGCTATTCCTGCCGCTGACACGTACTGTGCCAACTCATCCATAACGCATTGCAATCGCTGCGCATTGAGTTGAAGAAACTTAAGATAACCCATAATCAGTAAGTTCTCCCTCACGCTTGATCGCACGTTTGAATGCCGGGCATTCCTTGTCTATTGCAGCGTGGTTCCGCTGCGTTCCCGCCCTGCGGCAGTTGGCACATTCAGCGGATTCTTCCTTTTCCGGGCAGTTTCTGTAATCGTGCCCATCCTCCGCACAATGTCCACACGTCGGGGAATTCTCTTGGCAGAACCGAGAAGAATGGCCGTATCGCTGACAATTGTAACAGCGTGACAGACTCAAACATTCAACCACCTTGTACGAGAGCCAGCCCGCATACAGGCAGCCCTTTCTCGCACACAATCCAAATACGTCAGGGGGCATCTCTACCACCCTCTTAGCGACAGTTTCTTCATGGTCTTTCCTCCACCTCATTCGGAAAGCCACCCGAAGGAGTTAAAAGGTTTCTCAGCGCCCCCTCACCCGCGGGCAACAAACTCGTCGATATTCCATTTAAAAAAACTATTAAACGGAGGAAAATTGAAAATATTTTTAGTGCCTTATTTACGTCTATTCATTTGATTTATTCTACTTGACGTCCTCTTTCATAAACAATTTCTAACAACGTTTGGACTTCGATTAAAATCTTCGTCAGGCTAATAGACATTCACCACTTAAATACATAGTACATGACAAAAAACAATAATTGTACGTAATGTTTTGTATAATTATGATACAATGAATTCAAACGGGAGACGGGACAGAGATCCGAACTCGGGACATACAGCATAGCACGCTGATGCGCCTCCCCTTTCGACCTGTGGGTTCACTCTGTCCATTGACAATCAACCTTCCAGACCCGCAGACCTCTGAGGCGATCTCATAGAGATTAGAATTCTCCCTTTCAAAGGGTCAGTATTTTGGAATTCTGGAGTTCGCAATCTCTTAAATTGCGTTGACCCTCACCGCTGTGTAACAGATTAATTAATGTTTTGTATAACACAAATTCTTCTGTCAGATGTATAATATCTTTTTTGTATCTACAGAGCCATTGATGAAGCACAGTTGTATGAGACAGTGTAGGACCCAACGAAGGGATTGAACCGAAGTAATACCCGAGTCAGTTCCCATAGCATTGTAATGAATTTATGCAACAGCGGAAGGCTTCGGGGACGCAGCAGCTCGCGGAACACGCAGACACTCCTAATCCCCTTCAGCATAAACGCTCCACAGCTTCAGGCAATGCAGAATAGGAGATATAGAATTTTCTCTAAACCAATCTCATTGATATCCACAAAAGAAATCGTATTTGTGGATAGGATTGGGTTTTAAAAACTGTGTATATTAAAATTCAAATGATTGACTCGTTATAAACTTTGAGGCGAATCATGATATTTCTTGTGCTTTTTTATGTAACGTTTCTTGTGTATTTTTTCCATATGTATAATTTTGTGTCATTTAGTTTTTTTGTTATGGGTTTTCCTCGGTAGCTGAAAATGCTTCAGATGATTCGTAGATTCCTCTACATGTACGTGCAGACAAATACATGAATAACTATAAGAGTAATAATAATAATATGTGGAGGACAACAAACTAATTTACTCTCCGGAAGCAAGCAAGGGACCATCCCATCAATTCCGATCATGGGAAGAAAAAAAGAGTAGAATTTATCCTTCAATCGTTACACTTGTTCGTGTATAAATGTTTTATTATTCTATCTATTGTATGAGTGTAAATGGTGGTCAGGCCTCGTGGCTTCAGACTGGCCACGGAATAAAAACATATTATTATTATTATAATTATATGACAAACCATATCAACACTAAGTGATTACCACTCTTACTTTATTTTGTAATTTAAAAAAGGCTACACACCTTTGCCTTCCTCGACCATGCTATCACTCAATGAAATTTACCCAGCCTTTCGGATAGTTTTGGAGAAGTTCTATTTTCTTAGCTCAGATGAATACTTTGTCCCTTTGAACGTATTCAATATATACTTCGAAAATTATGGGTTTTGTAAAAGTTATGAAATTTTAGCTCTCAAAGTTTTATGGTTGTAATTGGGAATTCCAAGTTGTCGGTCTCAAGAAAAGACTGGAACCAGGAAAATATCGCAAATTTACATTGACATCTAAAGTTGTTGAATCTTCTTCTTCTTCTTCAGTTGTGGGAAAAATGTTCTCACTTTTCTGATATTCCTCACATATCCTTCGTTTTCTGGTGGGAGTGAAGGCTTCCTTCGTTAGTATCTCAAAAACTTTAAGAAAATTAACTTCAAGTAAAATGTGTAACAAAAACTTTAATAACTTTTGCGAAACTTTGAATAGATTGCCAACGTCCTCAAGCGGGCAAATTATTCTTTTAAGTAAAAAACGTTCATAAGTATTTTGCAGTAAATTTTGTTTAGTTAACCGATATTTTATACATAAGGAAGACTGTTTTCTTACAATAGACCATCAAAATTGGCTACATGTGACTTTCGGATGACATGGTCTTTGCGTATATTCTAATTGGAGACCACCGTTCTCTGGGACGATTTGCGTGGATCGTATCACCTGTGGAACGCAACCCGCTCTGCTTCCACGTCGTGCGGAGCTCACGTTTCTCAGGGGAACTGGGAGTGAGGAGGAGAGCTCCAAGCGACGTCCTCTGTCCCCAACAGCTGCTGCTGCTGC